>JAHDVE020008605.1:0-44157 GCA_022606495.2 Halesus radiatus | reverse complement strand
CATAAATTAAGGAATTTTATATTCTAATTTACGATCTCCGAATATCAGATCGACTAAAAGCCTAACCCCGCGGAAACTGTTATGGGTGGTGTAAAAAAATATACATGAGATAAGCGTGCATTCGGGGTGTTTATTCAAGTTTCTTGAAGCTGCTGATAATACGTAATTTTATGCCAAATGGACCGATAAATATTTTTGTTTAAATACCCTTGATATTATCAAACTATCACTAAAAGAATTATATTTCTACCATGCAACTTTACAAATTTACAAAGATAAATATTCCAAAGAAAACTGCGCCCTTTAAAAATAATAGAAGTCTCAGACAAACATTATTTGAGGGGAATAGAATAAAAACTGCCCCTTTACTCTCGAGGAAAATTTTCAGTAGACACGAAAAACGTTTAATAATAATAATAATAATAAGAGTTAATTTCTATAGCGCAGTTTTGTGAAGGTTCACCTCAAGTGCGCTTTACACTAACTAACCTAACCTAATTGTAAAATAACAGACATACTACATAGTATATATGTTATTATAATATATATACAATATGCAAATTAATACTATGACATACAATATTCATGAGCAGGTATTATAAAATAACAATTTAGAAACTAATGGTGTAAATAATCAAATATGTAGTAGGTACAAATAACAAGAGAAAATTATATACATGGTTTTCACTGAATACTAATGAAATTAAATAACAAGGAGAGAAAACCGCAACTAAATAAGCTATGGAGGATTGAAAGAAAAAGAAAAAAGAAAAAGAAAAAGAAAGAAAAAAATGTCCTGAAATTATGTTTCTACGTACATGAATTTATGTTTTATGTCGGATAGGATTTTTTGAATAATTTTGTTTTCAATACCCGTTTTCGTAAGTTGTGAAAAAATATTTGTTTTATAATTTACTTTTTACCATTCTATACTTCTCACCCACAAAAAAGAATTGAGAATTTCTGCAACTACGTCAAAATATTGGACTAATTAAAATGAACAGTGGCCCCTCTGCATCTCAGATTTTCAAAGTGGCAGTTTTGCATCTCGTCGACATGCATAGTGGCGAGTTTACATATAATTGAAATTCAAAATGGCATGTTGCCAATAATTGCAACATATGGAGTACTAAGTACAAACACAATACATCACAGAGTGTTGAAATAAAAAGTAAATATTTTCAAAATTACGTACTTAACTATTTATTCAGATAAAATAACAAGACACTGGAAAAATACAAACATGATGGTAATACATTTTAAAGTTTTAAGTATTTTTTTTCGAACAATTAGAATTTCGAATCGGAATGTTTTGCCGTGGTAATAGTAGTGGTCTTTATCTAAAATAAAGATTATCTTTATACAAAAATCAATAAAATATCTAAGGTATATATCAATATTTCGGGTGAGAACTAAAAAACGGGTAAAATAGAATGGAGTTTTTTTTACCTTTTAAGCTGTTCTGCACTTCGTTTCCACTTTTCTTTACAAACAGCACTTTTTCTGGCTTTATTTAATATCACTAGCGTTATATTAATTTCCATTTTGCTGTTTAATATCGATAAAAAGGCGAGAGCGAAAAACGTGTCAATACAAGAGAACAACAATAGCGGCCATAGATAACGGGGAATGGGGGATTCTGATTGGTTGAAATTTAAAAGTGGCGGCTTTGCATTTCAGCTCATCAAACAGTAGCAGTTTTGCATTTAACCCTTGTTAAATAAGTTATTTTGTATGGATAATTGGGGTTTCTGCTTTCAAAAACTGTTTGTAGTCTATGGGGCTTGCAATATAGGTTCACAATAAATAGGAAATTAAAAAAATATATAAATAATACAATGTGGCAGTTTTGCTTCTATACCAAAAAAAAAAACAATGGTACAATTCAATTATAAATA
The DNA here is from genome assembly GCA_022606495.2 of Halesus radiatus. Lineage (NCBI taxonomy): Eukaryota > Metazoa > Arthropoda > Insecta > Trichoptera > Limnephilidae > Halesus > Halesus radiatus. The sequence goes on along the minus strand of JAHDVE020008605.1, from coordinate 42,259 downwards.
TCACGGAGTATTTTTTTAAATTCATTACAAAAAAAAAATAGAAAGATAAATAACAATTTAAAAGGTTTTAAAATTCCCCTTAAAAACACACTGAAAATATATACCGAATAATATAACAAATAAATAAAAAACAAAAACAAAAAAAAACACTCTAGCACAGCTTAATTATGGGGGTACTTCCTTATATAAATATTATTATTTAATTGTAACATACTGCTACTGAAAAATACTGTAACTTTTATTTTATTTTTTTGGAATTAATGTAACATTTCTTCCTTTGAATACATATAATAAAAAAAATTATACTCGTACTCGTACTCCAACTGCATTGCCATCAGTAAAAAAAGGTACTATGTGTGGTAGGTATATTTGAAACACACCAGAAATGTAAAAATGACAGATTTCGAACTTAACCATTTCTTTTGGGGATTCGAAAACTGCAAACCTGCTACTCAAGGCACTAGGTTCTAGTCAGAAATAGGATTAGCATTCTTTATATAGGTGAATGTTACTCGAAGGACTTCACGAGAGGCACGATAGTAAAGTTCCTGCAAAAGTCACAAACTAACTTCATTGCAGATCATTTTTTAAATGACCGAGTTGATGTATTATACCATTAATTATTGCTAAAGTCGTTAATTTCAATTTTAACACATCAGAAAATTGTTCGAATTTTAATTATTCATGTACAGGCATGATGAAGCTTTGGCACAACCAAAACCTGGTAGCCTTAATAAATAGTGATGCTGAAATGACGAAATGGTTTTTCATTTCATTTTTCAAGACTTTGCATGTAGTTTACATAAATATAACAGTGCCATTGAGGTGATTTTTCCAATTATTAATAGCATTATTAGGTACTTTAGAGCTCGATCATTAAATTACATTATTAATAATAATAATCAGTTTTTTTATTCCGGGGTGTGGGGAGGTTGGTGCAATCCCACATTTTCATACAGTTATATACATTGTACATAAGAAGAAATTCAAATGAAGTTTGAAATATAATTCGTTAAAATAATATGTAATACGATGTATATAATAATATTGAAAAAAAAAACAAATTCAAAAGTTATACCATATATTATTATGGTACCTACACAAATAAAATTAAAAATTAAGTAAAAATTTTGCTTTCATTTTGCGCCTAATATGAAATTGTGAAATCTTGATATAGCTGCAATGAGGTTGGAAAACAAAAAGGTCTAAGTCCACTATCTCAGTTAGACATAATGCAAGTATTATGACATAGCAGTCTAGTTACTAGAATACTACATATTGGTTCAGCGTTGCATAGGAGTACGTGTCGCAATCAAAACAATTCGATCTCATAAGTACAAAGGTTCACCTGCATAACCTATAAAAACAACACAGGTAGGTTTAGATACTCCAATTATTATTGGCTGGCTATTATTAGCTGGCGGCTGGCGGGCGTACATACCATGGGAGATTTCGCCCTGGGCCGAATGGGTATCCACTTTTGCCGCATTTTCCGCAATATTCCATAATAAACAACCCATTAATCACGTCGATTGTTACGCAAACTTACCGACGTAAGTTATATCGGAGATCTAGTGTGAACAGTTGCGGATTAAAACACCAACTCATTAATAATAAATTATTCGTTTTAACATTTTAACCCCCCCGTTGCCAAGAAGGGTAGTCGAAATGTTAAACGATCCTCCATGTGTTATTTTAAATAGAGATCTAATAGTTTTGGTATTTTTTGTATTCCTGTAAAACCTATAAACGCATAATTATTAAATAAATTAAAAAAATAAACGTATTTATATATTAGATTAAAAGATAATAATATTTTTGTTCGCCATTCTACTTCCAACCTAGTGGGTAATGCGCGCCATCTCACTCGCTTGTGCTATTACCAAAGCTGCGTGAGGGATAAGGTAATCGGGCGCTGGATCGCCAGCAGGTAGCAAATGTTCTTACACGTGGTAAGTCAGTAGACCCCTAGTCGCCCGGCGAAGGCCAAGATCGTTGATGAATGTCGAGGTTTTTTATAAAATTATATTATGATAATTATAAAATTTCATTAAATATCTGAGCCGTAAGTAGAATTTATGAATAAAAAAATGGCATTATAATGATAAAATGCATGGGATTACCGAGTCACCCTTATGGAAACGCAAGTTTTGATTTACATCTTGCCATGCCGAAGGTTAATGTTGTAGACTTGTTAAAGAAAAATGTGTAAGGGGAATTGACTTATACATGACTCAGCAGCAGTTTCAGAGGAATGTTCAGTTCAGAGGATGTTCAGTTCATTTGGTCGTCCCAGACAAAACCGAGGAAAGCATCTCCAGAGACTGCGAGCAGAGGCTTAGCTTACAATGAGCTGAGAACGTTGAAGTGTCCCGGGACAGGAACGGCCTGCAGGCAGCTTGTCGAAGCGATGGGTCCTCGAACCGAATAGATCAAGGGAAAAAGACGATATCGATGAGGTATTGAATCATTTATGAGTTAAAAAAAAATATCTTATGTTAAAACCCGCAATTCTTAAAAATCATTTGTATTTATTTTTTTATACCTTTCAAATTTTTTTTTTAAGTTACGAAAGGGGGTTGTTTATTGATATTTGAACAGCCAAACATATTCAAACAAAGAACACACGTTGTATACAGGTATCAAATTACATATGTACAAAACTGAAATATATATTTTTATTAATTTTGTAACTAATTTAACACTATCGGTTCATGATCATAAAATTAATGAAAATTTGGTTTACAATTCCGTCAGAACAACATGATTTAAATCGTCAATTTCGCTTCTAGTTTTAATGTAAATCGAATTAATTTATTTTTTACCATTGTGAAGCCACGAACTAAAACACATAACTGTTTAATTTATTTTTAAGAACCTTTTAAAAAACTGATTGCATTTCGACATTTTCAGAAGAAAAATCTAAACATGATTGTTTTAAGCCGATTGAAAACGCATCCAAGCGACACATTAATCCGTAACTGGATGCGAGTGAACTGCATGACATTATTCGTGATTCATGTCTGCATTGATTCCAATAGTAGACTATTTCCCGCCCAACACACATGACATGCCGTTTACCCGCCCATATTCAATCCGGAAGGCGTAATACCGCTCTGTCTCTACGTCTGAGACCTGGATTTATTGGAGCTTGTGTATATAATGAAAATCATAACTACATCAAACATTCTGAGTACTTCAATCTGCAATCCGCAACTCAAACACGAGAAATCTTTCTCTATTGGCATTTTTGTAAAATAAATTTAGACTTTTTTTGTAATTAGCTATTATATCTGTACTATTAAATATTCTATATGTAATTCTTATATTAATAAAAAAAATGTATTAAGGCTAAACGAAACGTAATACGCGCTCACAGATGGTGCTAATTTAAATAGTTTATATAAAGATATCTTAAGCAGTTAACGCTTTTAAATATTGAAATGAATTGTTTGTTGGCGGGAATACGAAATGGAAAAAATTGTTCCAACTGTTAAATTTATTTTCATATTCCCTATGTACATACGCCAACAAACAATTCATCTCAATATTTAAAAGCATTAAGTGCTAAAATTGTTTTTTTTTCCTAAAATATTTAAATTATCGCCATCTGTGAGCGCGTATCACGTTTCGTGCAACCTTAACTTATTGCGCCTACTTTATTATTGATTGTATATATGATTATGCCATCTGTTGGCCGCTCAGACAATGCTGGGAAAGCACCTGCGGTGGTTGTGCGAGCGGAAACTGGGCAGAAACGCCTAGAGGTGTCTTGTAGAAGCGATGAGTCTTCAACCCCGAATGAGACAAGGGGAGGAATTAATGTGAATACCGCGCTAAACTCCCAACTGCCCGAAACCAGTGGGAGTAAGACATCCCTTAATTGTGGAAGCCTGAGTGAGTGGAAGGGGGGAGGGGGGTAGGAAGGTTGGCAAGTAGGTATCTGGAAATGGCGTGCAGTCCATAAAGGGAGAAAAGCTGTGCCTACCCAAAAAAAGCAAAAGATTTTTTTAATCATCGTAGAAGCTAATATTCACCAATCCTAAACGGAACATAAAATCGAAAAAAAACCACAGAAAATAAAAAGGTATTAGTCGCATCTGAGAATCATACCCAGGACCCCTGTCTTACCGGGACAACCGCTCTACAAACTGAGCTAATGAGACCACTTCACTTTACGCCATCTTCATCGATATCATATCTCAAATTCAAGACTTGTTAATCCTCTATTAAATCTCATATTGTTGGCTGCTATCTTTATGATGATTACAAAGTTTTACCCGAATACAATCGCAACGTAAATAGTGGCTCTTGTATTTTTAATCATACATTTGTAATTTTTTTTAACATTACAATTGTTCTACGTTGATAAATTGTTTCTTCATATATGATAAATTTGGCATTTTTAATAAGATAAATAGGCAATTTTCAAATATTCAATGCACAGTTCATACGCGAAATTGAGAAACAACATACAATATTCTTAAATTTAAAATGTTAACTGTTTTAAGAAACCGTTGACAAACTGATGTCATTCAGTTTAACGGGACTTTAACCCTTACCACCCCTTGGTCGGGTGTCAGCCGACATCACTATTTGTACGCTACAATTCAGTTATTTCTTGTGATTATTCGATAAAAAACATTCAATTTCACGTTTTAATAAGATTTTGACTGTTTTCCGTTTTTGTTTTACTATAAAATAACCTTTTTGTAACTGCCTATCAATAAATGAATATTTTGACATTATTTAAATTAGAGCTGGCTGACAACAAATATTAAAAAATAATGGATTGGTAAGGGTTAATGTAAAAAAATATGTAACATTCGAAAAAAGTTTTTTAGTTTTTTTTTAAACCCTTCATTTGGTAATAGATCAATGCATGCCACTGGCTATCCATATCTGGACACTAAACACGGCTTAAGCCATTTCATACAACGTTTCGATTCTGAACGGTGGTCTTTCACCAGGGCAATGCCGGGAGAATCTACCACTCTTGAACGTCTCGCTAATGTACACATTATTATTTTTAAATTTAAGTGAAATGAGTATTAGAATCGAAAGTTTATCTTATTGGAAATATTTTCATAAGGCCTTTAGTTAGGTCACGATAATAAATTTGATATTTTGTATTTCATTCTACACTGCTATGTTGCAGTGGCGAGTGATCGCCATTTCTTCTAGCCGCTAAGTAGTACTAGAACTGGCCGGTACTTGCAGCGATAATACCTTGTTACACGAAGCGATTTCGAAGTTATTATTCAAATAGCATTGTCGAAATCGCTCCGTATGAATGAGACTTTAGGGGGTGTTTAATACATACGTTTTTTAGTAATTTGTCGTCAGTTGTAGCACAGCTATTGCGACAAAAACGAAACATATTATTATTTAAGTACTTTGGCACAACCCACAAAAGAACGTATTAATTTTATAACAAAAAGCATAGAATTTAAAAATAATGTTTTTTAGTTGTTAATACCGTAGAAGAGTCCTAACTGCTCCCAATCGTATGGAGCCAGTGGGACTATCGAATTTTCAATTAGGGAGAGATGGGTTAGAGGAAGGTGGGGAAGTACCTGGCTATTCAGATCTGGTCACCAAAAACGGATAAGTCATTTCAAGCAACGTTTCGATTCAGAATGGTGGTCTTTCACCAGGGCGAAACAGGGCGAAACGAAAACTTCACCACTCCGGAACGTGCCGCAAATATACCATATAATATTTTAAATGAATAAATTTCGAAATAACACAAACTAAACGAATAAAAATTTGCGCACGCTGGGATTTAAACCCGTGACCTCCGAATTTGCTACTAAGCGCATAGATATCTATATTACAAAGGGACATTCATAAATAAAGTCCTCGAACTAACTGACAGGAGCAAAACGGTTTACGATTACCTGTCAATCATGGTAATAAGGCGTAAAATTTGTATAAATTATGCAAGCAAGAGCCAAGTTAATACGTGAGGAAAATGGGACAGTCCGTGGTTAAAATAATAGAACTTGTGGTTTGAGGTTATTTTGTTTGATTTATTTGAAGGTCAAATATTCCAATGTTTCCTTTGCATAGTCAGAAATTCTAACCTAGAAATTAAAAAAAAAACTTTAAAATTTTCCATAAATACACGTTTATAATTTGTCCGGTCTGGGTCTCACCCGGGCGTCGTGAGTTCAATTCCTCGGCTGACTAAGTCCGCCATCACGAGACAAGCAACATCTTCCGCTTACTATGATGGTAGTAGGAGATTTTAAAATTTTTTCAGGTTATTTGTAACCTATTGTATTATTTAACACTCTTATATATTATTTAACAAAACAAAATAATTTATTGTTTTCTTTATTTTTTTAAATTTAGTAACGTTAAGTACAAAAAAATTTTACACGGTTTTCGACTGCCAAACTAAGCACATACCCGTTAAAATATAATTATGACAATATCTCTTACCTTGATATCCTCCATTAACTTTTATTCTTTATATACTTTCCAATAGTTACTTTTTTCTCTATTCTTAGGTTTGATTTATATTATTTGTTCTCTATTCCTAGGTTTGTATTTAAAATTGACATGCAATTATTGATAATGGTATATTTATACCGTTGATATTAAATAAATTAAAATTAAAAAAAAGCTAGCCCAGTTTGCGTGTCTTTTCAAAGAATGTCAGTGTTTAAATTTTGTAAGAGTTTTCCATAATTCCCCGAGCTTTACATTATAGCTATATTATTTTGATTATTATCTGAATATTAAAGTAAATTATTGTGGAGAAACGCATTATGCTCCATTGATGAAAGGAAGCTAATTATCCTAAGTGGAACACTTACGAAAAGTGGTATTTTTTGACTGAGCGCAATTTGTCGCCCATATTGTAAACAAACATCTCATATTTAACAAATTTACGGGAGACCCAAAAAACTGTTTCTTTTTTCCGGCGAATTCTTAGATATTTTATTACACGTGTCTCTAAAGGGGTAAAGAAAAATGTTTAATTAAAATTCCCTTAAAATATGGAATACAATGTATAAGAATCTTGCACAAAAACAAGTTTTTGATTAAGATAATGATGTAGTTCTTATTTTGGAGATGTGCTTTCATTTAGTTGCCAGAATCAATAAAAAATATAGTGAACTGTTTTTTAAATTTATTTCGAAATAATTTCATTTTTTTTACACGAAAAATTACTTGTCACAGTTTAACGTGCAGCGCAAGTTAATCCATCAATTGCAATGCATGTATTGCAGATTGAATTCAGTCGAGTTGACGACACAGAGATTTTGCGAATGATCTAGTTTTATACTCGTGCTTTGCGATCGCTATGTTTGTTTGCGAAAGAAGCCGTAGAGGGGGATCAGGAGCACAGACAATTATTGCATGTCCATACCAGGATCATTATTGCATTCACAGCTCTATTCTGTCTTGTTAGACGCAACTATTATAAACATTCACTTGTGGAGGTGAAGTTTCAAATAAAGCAGATAGTTGTTTTTGATTAATAATAACTATTGCGATTGTCATTGTTGTTGTTGTTTTTTATAAATCGGTTATGAGAAAGTTGTCAGAGATATGGTGTGGAAATGTATACAAGGAGTAAGCGAACAAAATTTAAAAGAATTATATTGGGATTGGGCGGGTGGATACATAATATGCGAAGATTGTAATAAATAAGAAGTATTTGTCAATAAATGAATGTATTTTAATTTATTTTTTACAAAACGCAGTAACAAAAATAGCACACAGGCAGCTCACATACAGATGAAGCTTCACTGCACAACTTTGGGATCTTCAACTAGTCCTCCAAGGAGAAATAGTGACGTATGGCTGTTCGAAGGCGGGATGATTACCATCCGTAGTTGACACCATGTCCTGAGGAGTAGGACGAGTGAGATACTACGGAGGCTGGGGAGTAAGCTACGGCGGATTTCAGAACTGGGGCGGCATAAGATACAGCGGGGGCAGCATGAGCGTAAGATGCGTATGCTGGTGCGGCGTAAGAGATGGGGGCAGCATGAGCGACAGAGGTGTAAGAAGGAGCCGCGTAGGACAGAGCTGGTGCGTAACTCTTAGCTACAAGGGGAGCAGAGTAAGATATGGCAGGAGCAGCGTGAGCGTATGACACCGAAGGAGCGGCGTAAGACAGAGCTGGTGCGTAGCTCTTAGCTACAAGAGGAGCAGAGTAAGAGATAGCTGGAGCAGAGTGAGCATAAGACACTTGAGGAGCGGCGTAAGAGATAGCTGGAGCAGCGTGGGCGTAAGACAGTGAAGGAGCGGCGTAAGACACAGCCGGAGCAGCATAACTGGCATAAGCAGCCTTAGCGATGACTGGAGCAGACACAGAAGAGTAAGAGTAAGAAGGAGCAGCGTAGGCAGCCTTAGCTACGACGGGGCTGGCGTAGGACGCATAGGCGGGTGCGGCATAGCTGTGCACTGGGGCGGCGTAGCTCAGGGGGGCGTAGGCCTTGGCTACGACGGGGGCGGACACCGAGGAGTACACGGATGACACGGCCGGGGCGGAGGAGTAGTGCGCCACTGCAGGGGCGGCGTAGTGACCTCCGTAGGCGGGGGCGGCGTAGCCTCCGTAGGCGTGGGAAGCGTAGCCTCCATAGGCGGGGGCGGCTAGCAGACCTCCAGCGTTAGCGGTAGCCAAGGCGGCGAACAGGACGATCAGCTGAAAAAATTGCAACAATATTAGGAAAATATATTTACATGCCCACGTTTGCAATGGAACATAAATGTAGTATTCTTTTTCTAGGAAAACATTTTTTTTGTCATTTTATTTTATTTATTCTGATATTAAGGAGGAACGCGTTGACATATTTTAACAACATATTGTGATTCACTTTTTCCAGATTTCTGGACGTTGCAGCGTGATATTATTTTCACACTTAAGGGTCAGCACTCAAAATGACCCTAAACATAACTTTGCAGGTTGCTAACCCAAGAAATACCACAAATTATTTTTTCTGTTAATTTTATACCGGTAGTTATGAAAATGTACAATGTTTCAAAAGAAAACAAATCCTTAATCCGTAATCCTTAAATTCTATGAAATATAATCCAACACATTTTAAAATAGATGTAGTTTGAAAACCAGTGAAAGCAATTTTGAACGTTTTACATAAAATTTCAGTACGTATTTCATACAGAATTTAAAAGATTACGGTTTGAGGATTATTTTCTTTTAAAACCTTATATATACATTTTACTGACTAATCGTATAGAATTAACAGATAAATCATTCGTAACATTTCTTGAGTTAGCAACCTGCATATCGCGTATTTTTAGTTGCTGACCATTAATTCAGTAATAAAAGTACAACTGTGTTTTTAATTAACTAGACCAAAAACTTTTTAGACTTATTATCACAAAGAAGAAACTTTTGAATAATTTTATATAAAAAAAAAAAACTTGAGAAAACACTTGTCGGTAGAAAGAAAACTTTTTACAGTCAATGGTTTTCCAAAAGCGGATTTTGAATGCAAGTAAGTATTCAATAATACCTTGAATGCCATTTTTGTTTTGTAAGTCACGGTACAATGATACTTCTGTTTCGGAGTGCGGTGCTTTTATACCAAGTTTCAGGGCGGTATGCATTTGGAGGACAGGTTTTTACCCTCTCCCAGGAGCGATGTTCACAACATCTCATGTTGCGGCTGAGTTTCCACGGGGGAGGGGGAAAATAGAACCTTGCATTTTGGAAGTGGGAAAACATACAGCCTTAACGCGCGGTGCGTATCGGTCAACTTAATGTCAATTCAACTTGTCGGTTTGATCACAAGACTTGTAAGCCTGTACTAAATAACTTAAATGCCAAATTTTATCGTATCGTTTTGAGTAACTTTGAAATTCCTTGCAGTATTGTATCAATCATCTTGATCCATGCTAAAGTAATGTTTTATTTAATAATATAGTTACGTCCTCAAAAACAATTTAAAAACCCCTTTTTCAAGAATCCTCATACGTAATCAACATTATAACAACCACTCTACCAGAGCTGTATACAACATAAAGAATTTACTTGCAAATTTTGACTGTCTTGCATAGATAATATTACGCAATGGAGTCTGCAATGTTTACAATAACCTGAAAATGCAGTTTTTCTACTCAAAAGTGGGTTTCTTCAAGAACGTTTTACGGAATCCTCTATTAATTTGAACATGAAATCACACCATTTTTTTTTTAAATTAGTGAGCAGGCAATCAAATTCAGCATTAGGAATTTTGTAACTAATTAAATTTTCAATGCGAGCTATGCGTATTCAATAGGTTTGAATCATTAATTTTAAATAACTTCAACTTGGTAAAATAAATAAATGGATTTTATTACTTCTTAAATGCGTATGAAATAACTATCAGTGGAATCTACTTACGGCAGATTTTTCTTGAATTATCTTCACACCTACCTCAACATTCCATCGAGTTGCCTATCTCAATCGTTCAACAGTTTACACAAATTCAACCGATGCAAATAACCACAACCGGAACTCTCCGTTAGCCTCCACACGTGACCAAATGCAGACCATGCTCGCGACACTTGCGCGATAACTTCGCTTTCATTTAGTTTCAGCATTTTTTCCATTCACGTCAATTTTCCTCAGTCACACACTAGAGCCTGATGGGTCAAGTTAAATTCCAATATATTATGACATAAAGAACAAAAACACTAAATAAGATGTGCCACTTGCCTCGTTAATAGACACATCATTAGTGGAATGATCACGCTATTGATTACGAGTTTAAGTTTTGTTTGAACCTAATTGAATTTTTGCTAAAAAGGTTATTTCGAGGTGAAAGATGAGAGAATGACAAATTATTTTACTTTGACCTATTTATTTCACCGTACCTACTTATAGCTATTATGTCGACTGCTCACTGTTCGTTTTATTTAAAACATACACGATAAACTGAAGTTCTCACCACCTTGTGATTGTTTATTTATTATTTTCATCTGCGTTTGTTAAATGAAAGTGTATTAATTTATTTATTTCTATTATGTTTTATTTAGAAAACCAACAGTTTAAAGTATTTAAGAAGTATGGTAAATAAATATTAAAAAAAATGAAACAATGATGGGCTTTCACTCAAGGTGAATTATTAAAATGGTTTCATTATTAAAATACAAAAAAAGTTACAAGTTTAGATTGTGGGGATGGTATGGTGGGAGGTAAGGAAGGGAATGAATATAGTCTGTGTAGAGTTATATGTATTGTTTTAATGTTATTTATTGAATTTAGGTTTGAAATTGTGAGGAGTTAAATAGGTCGAACTCACTGTGTGAAGTATTAAAAAATGAGTGAAGCGCGGTGATAAACGTGTTTTTTTTTTTAAAGTTAGTGTTGCATTGGGGGAGGCTTAGTGTGGAATTTAATTTGTTTTGTCTGATGGGTACTATCAATTGAATTCGTTCATCGGTCGTTATTTTAATCGTTATCCCACACAAAAAGCGTGGGACAGGAGTGAGTATGATTTTTCCCCAAAAAATATGCATCTCTGATATTACACTTAATTTTTAAAATCGTTATAATTTTTCGTTGGGTCGATGTGATTTTGAAAACCAATAAGTTGAATATCCCTGGCTTAAAGCACCTCTCAATCGAGACCATATTTTTTTTTTAAATTCATAAAAATCCTAAAGTATTCGTTACAAAATATTGCGACAATCTTAATTGAAACCATATTTTTGTTTTAAATTTAGAAAAATCCTAAAGTATTTGTTACAAAATATGGCGGCACTCTTAATTGAGACCATATTTTTCTTTTAAATTTCATAAAATCCTAAAATATTTATTGCAAAATATTGTGGCACTGTTTTTAATTCTTAGCCCAATTAATGAATATTATGTTACATGTAAATGAATACAACGAAAGTAAAATAAAACATTTTTGATGCATTCAACATTCTAAGTAAAAAAAAAAAACAAAGTTTTTATGGGCTTAATCGGTGTAATCCTATAAATTTCACAATCGTTATCCGCTTTTTATGTAATGCTAGTTGAAATCTGATAAATAATGAGTAATAAAAAAAGTTTTAATGAAGTAAGGCCGGTGTCATGGCACTCCAGTTTATATTCGCAAAATAGAAAAATGGTGAAGTTTAAAAAATTTGGATTTTCAATTGAGTGGGTGTTCTTATTTGATCTGTCTTAACTAATTAACTAACTAACTAACCATCACGCCGTTTCTCCGCAGGGGTAGGCAGAGAGGACGGACCGCCAAACAACTCGATCTTGGCATACACTTCTTGCTTCATTCACATTCATACAACGCCTTATACATTCTCTTCTGTTATTCCGACTTCTAACATGGCCCGACTCAAGTATTTGATTCACTTGATCGTGCCACGTCTTCCGTGGACGTCCCCGGCTTCTTCTTCCATTCACATTCGCGTCATATATTCTCCTTACACTCCTTTCTTCATTCATTCGCTCTACATGCCCAAACCATCTAATCGTCCCTTTCCCGATCTGTCTTAGATACTGTTTATTTTTTCTTTTCACGATTTTTGAGTCGGGCCATGTCAGAAGTCGGAATAACAGAAGAGAATGTATGAGGCGTTGTATGAATGTGAATGAAGCAAGAAGTGTATGCCAAGATCGAGTTGTTTGGCGGTCCGTCCTCTCTGCCTACCCCTGCGGGGAAACGGCGTGATGGTTAGTTAGTTAGTTAGTTATTTTTTTTTTTTTTTACATTATGAAATATAGGCCATTAACGGAGAGAGGGATGTCAGTGAGTTATTATTTATAAATTCAAAATAATGATAATATTATAATACGATAAACATGTTGTTTTTAAAGACAAAAAAAAAATTATCACGTTTTTTTTTCAGTTGCATGGGCTTAGCATTTTTCAAAATAAAATCAGAAATATTACATATTTCTGACCGTTCTACGCATGTTTTAAAAAAATATTTAAAAAATTGAATATCCTTAAAAAATGCTGTGAAGGATTTTCTTTAACATGTCGATAAAATAAATTAAAAAAAGAACGGTGTCTAGTTTAAATTTTTCATAAACACTGCGTAACTTTAATGTTTAAAAAAATAAATCTTTGGTTAAGTTTATTTACAAAAACGAAACGAGAAAGGTTTAAAAATATTTTTCTCCACTTTAAAAATCATATTCATATTTTAAATATTTTGTAAAACGTACAATAGGACGGTCAGAAAAAGTAATGTTTTTGATTAGATTTTGATAAATGCTAAGCCTATGTAAATTTATAAAATATTTAATAAATATTTTTATATTTAAGAACATTATGTTTATCGTATTGTGTAATAACACTATCAATATTTCAAAATAATAAATAATTTCGCTCTGACGTCCCTCTCGCCCTTAAAGGAAATGAATTTTTGCGATTTTAGAGGCAACTTTAATAATTATTTGGGGGCTAACGGTGATTTAAAAAAAGTACCTCGTGTAATTTGAAAATATAATCAAAATATTAAAGAAATATTAAAATAAGCATTATGGTGGACTTTAAATTAAATTAAAAACAACCAATTTACGTTGGAACACAAATTTGCAATACAAAATTTAAAATATCGACCCGAAAAAACCCATTTTTTAAATGTTTTGTTTTTATATTTTTATTTACGTAATCATATATACATAGCGAACATGATATATTTTTTAAATACGATAAATACGCAAATAATTTTCAAATTTGCCTTTAAAATTAATTTAAAGCCAATATAAATACAATACTTCTTATTCGTACTAGATATTTATTAAACCTTCAATAAAAAAAAAAATCAGCATTCAGTTTGGATGGGTATTTTGGCCTCAAATTCAAAATTAAGTTATGTATGAAACAGGCAACGCAGCCGTTCCTCTTAATGCTTGGTGTAGTTTCCAGGTTTTCATACGGTGCAGAATATGATGTAGCAGGTAATAAACCTAATATGGAAAAGACAAAAAATGTGCATTTAATGTCTCCGATTTATTTAAATGACTTGTTTGATTGGTTTTGTTCTGAAAATTGCATGCTTTGATGCGAAACTAGTACACATATAAAATGATGAATAAAATATAGGCATATTTTTTAAAGTTCCCTTATAACGTCACAGCTTTAAACCTCCGCTTTCAGAATTTCAATGCACATATTACACACTCCCTCTGAAAACATGAAGTTTTTATACGCTTAAAAAAATATATAGTATGTACAGTAAATATGCAGTCCCTCGTATCTAGGATGAACGAAGTATGTATGAAGAATGAGCTAATGATGAATGTAAGTAAGTCTAAAGTCATGGTGTTTGAAAGAGAGAGTACGAAAACAGTGTGCAATATAGTTGTGAATGATGAATACTTGGAGCATGTCGATGAGTTTGTGTATTTGGGAAGTATGTTTACGAGAGATGGAAAGACTGATACGGATATTGAAAGAAGGGCGAATGCAGGAAACTCCATTAACGGAGGACTGAATGCGGTTGGCGCAAACAAAATGTTGACCAAGGAAGCGAAGCTAGCAGTCCACAATGGAGTGCTGATACCAACACTGATGTATGGCAGTGAGGCATGGAACTGGCAGAGGAAGTATGAAAGTAGACTAAATGGTGTAGAAATGAGATCTCTGACACGAATATGTGCTAAAACCATGTATGGTCGTGTGATAAATGTTGAGATTGGTAAAGAATGCAAGGCTGATATAAGCGTAATGAGTAAGATTAAGAAAGGGACGCTTAGATGGTTTGGGCATGTAGAGCGAATGAACGAAGAAAATAGTGTAAGGAGAATATATGATGCGAATATGAATAGAAGAGGAAGCCGGGGACGCCCGAGGAAGATATGGCACGATCAAGTGATTCAAATACTAAAGTCGGGCCATATCAGAGGTCGGTATAATAGAAGAGAATGTATGAGACGATGTATGAATGTGAATGAAGCATGTATATGCCAAGATCGAGTTGTTTGGCCCTACGTCCTCTCTGCCAACCCCTCCGGAGAAACGGCGTGATGGTGTTAGTTAGTTAGTTATTAAATATTTTTAAAACGATCGCTTACGCCCAAAGCAATATTTGTATTAGCCCGCTCCCTCTCTCCACCATATGAACATATCTCTTTTTTCGAAGAGTGTTCAGTTTCTGGTCTGAGAGTATTGCTAGGTTTTTTTTTATAAAAACTCACTCTCGACCGCAGTGGTTTAGTGAAGCAACCGAGAGATATAAAGCCTTTCGTAATTCATGATGCTAAATCACTATACGTTGTTAAATATATCTGCACCTGTCAATCGAAAGTTATTGTCCTTTCACACGAATTAATCTCGCTTGCTCCAAATGTTAATATTTTTCACCGTTCACACTCTGTTGAAAAACTGTAATTTTCTTAAGTAAATAGATACGAACGATGATTTATCGTCGCGCACAGAATATTTGACACACTTTTTGGACGTCGCATAATATTGTGAATAGGTTACAAAATAATCTGACTCCCATTACATTAGATATATATATAACATTTTGGTGTATTTGAAGTGACGCGTATCAGTGCAAACGTGGGTTAATTCAATCCTGAAGAAACAACAATAATGAAGATCCAATAAGGTTTCTACCACAACCGTAGGAGATTAACCGCCCTACCCATACGAACGTACGTGATACCGCCGATATTTTATCGCGCGAACGCTACGTATCCCGTACGTTAGGGTACAAAAAAAACTATACCGGAAACCCACAAAACATTCGTATACGTCAAGTTTGTTCCTGCGTCATCTCATTTAGTATTTCGAGGTCGGCCGAAGCTAACGGATGTGTTCGGGTATTTTGGTCTCTTCCATACAAGTTGCGACACTAGCCAGTGGTACTCTACATACTCTACATAAAATCCGATGTTTTTTACCTATTTTTTGAATAATAACCCAAAGGACGGGCGGTTGAGTAACTAACTATTTAACAAAACATAAATTGGGCAGCGGGTAAGGGTACCATTAAATATTGACGCCCCGGACACCATTTATAGGATAACCAATACCTCTGCCGTAGCTCACCCCAGGTGGTTCGCTACTGCAGGTGACTTACCAGGGGTGTCCCGGGTTCATGGGGGTGTGGTTTGTCCAGGTCTTGACGGCGGATGCGTCTACCCACCAACTGCATGGCCGGCCGGATCAGGAGAGACCGGTTGAGGGAGACCCTTTGACCTCTCCAGCCGGACTCTCTCGACTCTTCGTCGTGGACTTTTTTTTCACATTTCATTTCTGCAGGGGTAAGCAGAGTGGAACGCCACGCAACTCTTCTCTGTCTTGGAAAACACTCACATTCCTATGCTGTCTCATACGTATGGTCTTTTTAAATGTAAATACCGCACAAGAGTTCCAACTGCTCTCAACTGTCGGGAGCCAGTGGACCATGGCGTCCCCATTTGGGGTTCGTTATAAGGCTGAAGAGAGTGAAGGAGGGAAAGAGTTGGGGTAAAGGAAGGTTGGTAAGTACATGGATATTCAATTCTAGTAACGTGAATTGTGCATTAAATATTTGATAATCGCCATTTTATTATCGTACTGAAAAGTGAAAATTGGTAACAATTTAACAATTTATCAATGCAGAACGATTGTGACATAAAAATGCCAAATTTTTTGAAAAAATAAAATCTGTTCAAAAAATCTTTTATTTTCGTTAATGGTTCCCTTTTCTTAGATTAGTCACAGCTTTTCAGCCTTTATGGACTGCTCGCCCTGATTATATGCGAAATAATACGTTTAAAAAATAAAATGTTATCATATGCACGCGCCGAGATTCGAACCAACGATTTTTGGATTCGTAGTCGGGGATAATGAATGACCGCTCGACACCGAAGGTCGTCAAGATTTGCATTTTAATAGAATTTCCTTCAAAACTAAAGTAAATAGATTATCAGGTTACCAGCCAGTGTAATGTACGTATGTAACATAAGTTAGGTAGCAATTATTCGTTCCGTTGTGTCATTGAACGAGTGAGTTTGCACACTGTGATGTGTATAATCCAGCAGTTAATGGTATAGGTTTTGACGTTATTAGACCAAAGACGTCTATCCAATGTCCATTTGTTCAAACGGCGGTTGATATGCAGTTGCTAAAACATGCATACACATTGCCCAATCTTGGAGTGTTTAAGATTTTAAAATTTATTATGAGCTACGCCGTAATAAAATCGTTTATAATTATTTTTCATTTTTTATTATGTACATTACATTATTTGATAATGTGGGCCTCACTGGGTATTTTACCCGTGTTGAGTGAGGCTCCCATTTTAAAGTTTTACGAATAAATTAGTTCTTTCATAGTTTTAATTACATATAAATAAGATAGTAAATAAAGGCGATAATGAAAATTAAGGCAAATATTATAAGATGTGGTTGCGTATTATGTATTATATACATGTATATGTTTTTTAGGTTAATTTTGAGGTGCAGTTTTTTTAGACATGAAATTTGTGTTGTATTGTTTTGTTCTTTAATCCAATTTTTAAATTTGTGTTTGAAATATTTCCTGTTTCCCCCATCTTTTGTATAGAGTGTAAGATTATAATTTATTTTTTTTACATTAATACCGCACAAGAGTCCCAACTGCTCCCAACCGTCTGGAGCCAGTGAGATAATGGCATCCCCAATTGGGGAATGTTGTGAGGCTGAAGGTATTGAGAGGGAAAAGAGGAGGGGAAGAAGATGGGGAATACCTGGCTATTCAGATCTGGTCACCAAACACTGCTAAAATCCACCAAATCCAAAATAAGACCACCATTCAGAATTGAAACGTTGCTTGAAGTGGATTTTAGCAGTGTTTGGTGACCAGATCTGAATAGCCAGATATTTCCCCATCTTATTCCCCTTCTCCTTCCCCTCCTCAATACCTTCAGCCTCACAACATTCCCCAATTGGGGATGCCATTATCTCACTGGCTCCAGACGGTTGGAAGCAGTTGGGACTCTTGTGGGGTATTCATATAAAAAAAAAATCCCGTAAAAGTTATAACGTATGTCTCCGAAAAACATATATAGAAAATCTTCCAGAGGATCAGTCTCCTGCAGCCATTCCGCAATTTAGGACGTAACAAATTCTCAAAACAAAAGAAAAATTTCCAGAATCAACAACTTATAAAACAATTGTGAAATAACAGGGGTTCCTAATGAATTGATTTCATCAGTTCAAATGAAATCATATTTAATACAGTTTTTTCTGACCTAATTCTGGCTTACATGTTGTGTTTATTTTGATCGGATAAGTTATTAAGTTGTTCATTAAAACTAATGTGCCATTTTCCAGATCAAACGTTTCCTCGCAAACACATAGCCTCGGGACACTTCTATTAGCGCTTTTATTGTGCATTAATAATTCGTATGGGAAATTGCAGGCCACTTGCAACAGGATGCTAATAAATGTTAGGGGAATTCGCGTTGGCTTGAGGAGGTATTATGTGATGGAGGAAGCCTACGTTAAAGGAAGAGAACTATTTATATAATATCTAGACTGATGCTCTCAGATATTCGCTTGTATCTACAATACATGAAACAGCGTATACTTACACGACGATCATTTTATGTCATTGCCGGCAACCCGTGCGTTTATTGGCATATAATTTGAAACATTTATAATTCATAATTTACCCGTTTCACTAGACGATGTCTGTTCTGAGACGGGTAACAATAAAAATAAATATACCACTAAATATATTTAAAAAAAGGAACATTTAAAAATGCACAGTAAAAATAATTAAATTAAAAAAAAACAATAGATTAATTAATCAGTTTGCAAGTAATTTGGTGATGGGATTCTTTTTTTTTGTTTATAAGCCATGTGGTGAAGTTTTTATAAAGCCATTTCAGATTATTTTGTCTTATATGTTGAGAGGTTTCTATTAGGAGACGTTGAATATGAGAGGTGCGAGGTAGGATTCGTATATCTTGGCAAAAGTGAATTTAATATTGGGTACTTAAAAATGATTGTGAGATTTAGCTCTTGTGTTTTGTGAGCGAGGTATAATAATAATAATTGGATTACCTGTATAGCGCCGTTTTTGTGAAAAATCACCTCAAGGGCGCTGTAGGAATCTTAATTCTTATTCTCTATCTAATCATGCACAAACAGATACAGAAAAACATACTTACCTGGCGGGTCGCTTCAGATGAACACAGTTTTATTAGAAAATTAAAGTACAGAGATGATATTTTTACAGTTGCTATTTTATCCCCTTTTCTATTTTTCTATTGATGTTACATTTATTAGAAGATTGGTGGCACAATAAGAGTTGGCATTAATTTGAAATACTTTTAATTTTTAGGACTGGAAAATGTTTATAAAATGATCTTAAAAAGCGTAAGAAGCTTCTAATGGATATTAACATTTTTTAATTTATTTTTTAAACTTTTAGTTATTTACAGTGTTGCGGGCTGTGGACGCATTTGCGCATCGATGCGTGAATTTTTTAAACTTTTTCTATAAGTGACTTTAGGTGAGCACCGACCGGTTAGCCTAGCTATGCAATTTATGGGTGAATTTCTTCAATTTATCGATATGAAAAGATGAGTTTTAAGTTTAGTTCTGAATTCTGTCGAGCCTTTAACAATTCTTAAGTCATGCGGCAGTTCAATCCAGGCTTTAGGTCCTGATACTCTAAAAGCACGATCACCGAACTTAGTATTAGGTGTGCGCTTTGGTTCCTGCAACCTCCCGATAGCTGATGACGATGCTGACCTAAGGGTGGACTTCCGTGAATTGGTATTTTCAGGAATACACAGTTCTGATAAGTAAGCCGGAGCCATTCCGTTAAGTGACTTAAATACCATCCAGCTGAGCTTTAACTGGATTCTTTGAAAACTGATTGCAATTTGTTATTTTGGTATTTGGGTAGACTTGCATATAATCCGTTGCAGTAATCTAGACGTGACACAACGTACGAATTGACAAGCAGTTTAGTCGCCTCTGATAGCAGGTTTCTACTGCTTTGATTTGCCTCACCCTGTGCTTACAGTTCTGTTTACTTGACTTTTGAGGGAAAAGTCTGTATCCAGATTGACATCGAGTAATTTGACACATGTCTTCGGAGTAATGTCACTCCCTGAAATATTTATTGGGGAGTTATCAATGATATGCTGACGTCTGCTTGTGGCGGTCCAGAGGAACCCAGTCTTTGACGGATTCAGCTTCAATCTATTTGAGGTCATCCAGCGAGTAATTGTTTCAAGACACTCAGCTATGCGAGTTTTTAGTTTGTCTATTTATTTTGGTAAGCAGTAAAAATAAACTTGCTGGTCGTCAGCATAACAGTGGGATTGAAGACCAAACGATTCGATTATTTTAGCTACATCGTTTGTGAAAAGAATGAAGAGCAGTGGGCCCAGAACGGACCCCTGGGGTACTCCAGATAAGAAGTGCCAGCTTACTCGACTCGATGGCAAGAGTTATATCCGACAAAACGCGTAGTAATCCAGTTTCCGTTGAGTGAAACCTTCTGTTTGCAGATTGGTACTTAGTTAACAATTTATTTGAATTTAAGTGACTTATTATCTATAAAGCAGTTATTTTTTCCAAGATTTTAGATATGAATGGAAGAAACGGGTCGGTAGTTTGAAAGATTTTCAGCGTCCAATTGCGGTTTTTTTTAATAATGGAGTTACGAGAGCTGATTTCAGTGATTTTGGGAAATCACCAATGCTAAATGACTTATTAAAAAGTTGAACTAGAAAGGGAGCTATTTCATTGCAACACTTCTTTAGTAACCATGTTGGTATTGGATCGAGTGCACACTGTTTGTTCGGTGAAGCGAGTATTAACTTAGTAACTTCTTCGAGGGATGTAGATTTGAAGGCAGATAAGGTTCCGCCGTTGTTTTCTGTAAAAGATGGCGGTAGGGCGGCGATTGTTAGGGCGCGTATGGATTCAATTTTTTCGAGGAAAAGGCGCGATGTCAGATGTATTTTGTGCACGAACATCGGCAACAAAAGTGTTAACCGAGTTCCAAAGCCGACGTGGATTTAAACGTTCTGAGTCAATCCTATTTGTCGAATATTCAGACCTTTTTTTAACGAATAAGGATTGTGTATGTAGGGAGGTGATGCAGTTATTATAGATAATTTTTTTTAAATTAATAACATTCTGATATCAAGAATATTATTTGTAATTAATAGGTTTTCTGTAGGATGTAGAAATGATTTTTTGATCATGATTTTAATTATTGTCTTTTGAGATGTGTTTAGCGCCTTAATATACGATTCTGTAGCTCCACCCCATGCCGATATCCCATAAGTTAAATTGCTTTGGTAGAATAATAATAATGCTCTGGAGATAGAAGATAACTGTTGGGAATTTAGTTAAAAAAAGGTTTTGATAGTAGGTAGGAATCTCAAATAGACACAAATAACCGAACATAATTAAAATTATTTTTAAAATGGAGTCGAGTCGGGTGAGTTGCTAGAGAATGCCGCTCAAGACAGGAACAAAATGTCAAAGTGCCACTCAGACATCGCTGGCATACAAGCGGTTAATTAAAATAAAAAAGCTTAATTTCGCTGCCTAGTTATCATGGCAGCATTAATGTGTACATGTGTATATTCTCTGTGGTAATACAGAGGGTTATAATGGAACATACTCATCGTTTCAATGATTATGGTAACATTGGAAAAAATCTAAAATCTAAAAATACGTTGCTTTTCTATTAGGATTTTATTAATGATCAACGCGTGGATCTTAACGCATGGGTATGGTAGATAAAATACAGTCAAACAAATCAAAATTATTAACGTCAAAATTTGCACGATAAAACACTCCGGGGGCGTAGTCTGTACCTTTTGCCTTAACTAATTTAAATCGGCCATAAACAATACATTTTTACAGTTTTAATAAACGCATCGTCGTCGATACGGACTACCAAACTGTCAAAATGTGTTGTTATGGCTGATTTAACTTGCGTCAACTGACGCAAAAGATTCAGACCCCAGTTATTTTTTTGAGGAAAGGGCTTGCCATTTTTGGATGTTGTTTGCTTTTGGTCTTCTATAGGGGCTTACGACAGAAATGCTCAATCAGAATCACGAAATGATATGTGAATGTTATCCACAATCGTTATGACATCCGGAGCTTAAAATCACTTGTCTATTTTGCAATGGTCAATGCAGAAAGCGTGCATGCATATGTCATAAATCACGCGAAGCAGTGCATTTGAGATAAATAATTAATGCATTGTAATTCCTTTGAACCATTGGTTCGAACTGAATTCCTATATGGATTGAGCTAAGATTTTTACCAGAAGGCGTGCTAATATGGGTCTAATTACATAATGTTCAAGTGTTTACATAATTGTACAATTTATACAGAAAATAAAATGGGTTATTTTTATTGCACCGACAAGAGTCCGAAGCCAGTGGGACTATCGCATCCCCAATTGAAATATTTTGAGAGGCTGAAGGGTGTGGGTGTGAAATGATTTGGGATACAGAAATGTTGGAAAGTACTTGGCTATTCAGATCTGGTTGCTGGACTAGATAGCCAAAGATTTTAACCGCTCTTCTACGAAGAACCTTGGGATTGCTTTATAATAAATTTTTCAAATGACTCAGAAAAACTACAATAATTATTCCTCAAAATCAGTATTAACGTATTAACTGGTGTGATTTATCTGATATGAGTATTGAAGTGGACATAGAGGAGCAATCGAGACATTCGTTCTTTGACCTATCAGCTGATCATAACCGGCAGCGTGAGACCCAGTCTGGTAGCATGATGTAGTAGGCATGACAAGCGGGGGAGGACATAGTAGCTGAGACGGTGTACGAAGGCAAGCCATCTGGTACCGAACCTTTAGAAGGCGAGACAGCGCTATATGGATATGTACTGGGCGATCTGGATAAGCTGAGATATAAGTGAGCAGATGAAATTCACTCAAAACATTGTATTCTTTTGATTGCATTTTTTTTGTGAATCTCCACAATAGTCCCCACTGCTTTCTGTTAATCGGAATCATTGCGATCGCGGTATCCCCAATTAGGGTAGGTTATGAGGCTAAAAGGTATGGGGAGGGAAAGGAGATGGGGAGAGGAAGGTAGGGAAGTACTTGGGAATTTAGATCTTGTCACATTTCAAGGAACGTTTCGATTCTGAATCAGGGCGATACTGAAACTCGGGAACATGCCGCAAATATACAGACATATTATTTTATATATGACATTAAGTGACATGTTAGGTATTGTATATTTTACACATTGTTATTTTCCTTGATTTTGCATTTGTTGCTATTATTATTCTTTTCTTCTCTACAGTCCAATATTTTCTTTTCCAATACACAACGCATGATGTGAACATTTTAAAATTGGATTGATGTCAATAGTTTTATTTTACTTATATTATTATTATGTTATTATGTTATTACTCTATTAAATGTTTCGAAAAAATAATAAACAAATAAATATAAATTAAATGTGATAAAACGCAAATTAATTAAATAAAATTTTCTTTCGCAAGCGTGAATGTGAACTTGCGACCTCCGGATTCGTAGTCGAGGACCTTACCCCTCCACCACGGAGACTGTCAAAAGGTAACATTCAATCTTCTAGATTCTAGACAATATGCTGTTGTGTAAAGAAGGGAAGGGGAAGAAGTGAAAACAAATAGTAATGGGAGAGTCTCTTAGTACATCGCTTCTATATAGAACGTGAAACAAAGTCACCGTACGCTCTATTTAAATTGTATAAGTACGTGGGCAAATGCATCATATATACTCGTTACGTTGGAGCGAAGGTAAATAACCTCATTACATACTGTAGCGATTGTAATATAGGGTAACAAATCAAAGATTATAGAAACATATTAATTGAAACAATTTACCTTGGATATATTGTGTAGGTTGTGGGAAAAGCGCTTAGGTGCAATTCCATTACACACTAGTAATAATAATAATGGTGACTGGATATTAATTTAAAAAAATATTAGGTTAAGTAAGATTAAGTTTTCGGGCCAGCCATAATTTTTTTTGTACTTTGATAAAAATGGGTCCTCAAAGAAAGTAAAAAAAAAGTATTGCCTTTTTTTGTAGTAACTCCACACAGTAGACCCTGAAGGAAATAATTTCCCTCAAGGCCTGTATCATCTTTGGGGATGCTGTGGGGAGGTTTTTTTAGAGGATAGGAAGCAGTGAACTAGGGTCTTGAAGAGACCCATTTTATAGGATGGAGGAAACACAAAGGCCGGGAGATAATTCCACAGCCGAGCTGTTGAATACAAGAACGAGTCCTAGAAGCGACCGGTTCTCATGTGACAAATGTCAACCTTATGCAAATGTTGGGAGCGCATTTGGCGTGTTTCCCGACTATGCACCGGTTCCGAAGGGATCAATAACGCTAGTTCGTCGGAGTATCTTCCATTAAAATACCGGTATAATAAGGACAGCATTCCCACCTTACGTCTGTGCTCCAAATATTGCAATCCGTTTGCCTCCATGCTTCTAATAATAATCGGATAGTTTATAAGGCGTTTCTCCAACTTTTACTTATTAACTAGTTAATAAGATCCTTTATTATTTAAGTATTTTTTGCAATGCATTAAATAAGCTAAGTATCGATATTTTAATGAATGCATCCCACGAAAATATGTTTTAATATGAATAACTTATACTCATACTAATTACCCAGTAATTAACAGTCCAATAAGCAAATAATTACTGTTGAGTCAGGGTTGAAAAGGAGTAATGCCCTCTTTTTGAGTTAAATATTCGTATATGATGAACATAACCATTTAAAGAAAACGTTTATTTTTACTAATCCGTATAAACCAGCAATTACAAATTGGGCATTTGAGTACTTTTAGCCCGAGGGAAATATTTTATGTAGACCAAACTTAGTAATATATCGTCCATACAGCATTGCCACTCTATATGAGCAATAATGTTTCAGTTACAATTTACGAGTAGCGTTTTGTTTGGCACGCCCTTGTTCTTATTATGGTAGGGCTGGGTATTTATCTGTTTAATTTAATCCGTGGCAGAGCCGATATACTCATTGCGTCACATCTACTGCCATTACTTCATCGTATTTCTCTTCGCGGATCCAAAAGTTCAAAGAAAATACCATGTTTCATTGTTCAATTAGATTTGCGCCAAACAATTAAGTCAAAATGATCATTGGACCATAATGGACGATTCTATTGAATAATATGATTATTGTTTTTCGGAATAGTATGGTTAATTGATCACAAATGTTAATAATATTTTTGTAGTGTGGCGGTCGTGATAATTAGTAGGTGGTGAAAAGAATTTTCTTTGATCATGATTGCGTGTGTCATCGAATTATTACGAAAAGAATATTGTTATTATTACGTACTGTGGTTTTTTAATGATTGTATTATTGTTAGTAAGTCAAGGTTGTGCATTTTGCAGTCGTTTTGATAATTGGCGGAGTATGCTTGATTCTATTAACTAAAGTAACATTAACACCACTTTTAATTGGAAAGAATGGTTTGACGTAATGCTGTATAATATTATGTTCCCGGAAGAAGTGAGTAATATATATTTTGTGTGGAATTTCCTAATTATTTGTGAAATGTCAATGTTTTTGAATCCAATCAAATAATGGGCAAGTAAATAAATTTAAAACTTATAATTTCCAAATTAAAACAATAAATAATATATTAAATAAAAATCATAAATACATAATACTTATTACATAAACAAATAAAAAACATCATTCTAACTTATAGCAGATAAGCTATGAGTATAAATCATGATTATTAGGTACAGTTTGAGAGTTTAAAGAATGGCGAAGGTACAGATTTTTTCGTAATTTAGGGATGCATGGTATGAGAGGAGATGATTACCATCCGTAGTTGACTCCATGTCCTGAGGAAAAGGAAGCATGGGACACAGCGGAGGCGGGGGAGTAATGTACGGCAGCCTTAACGATGGGGGCGGAGGCGGCGTAGTGTCCGGGGGCGGCATAGGCCTGAACTTGGGGGGCGGCGTAAGCTTGGACCTGAGGAGCGGAGTAGTGAGCTACAGCAGGAGCAGCGTAAGTCTGTACCTGAGGAGCGGCATAGTGAGCTACGGCAGGGGCGGCGTAAGCCAGAGCGGGCTGGGCGTGTTGGTAAGCAACAACGGGGGCGGCTACGGCGTACTTGTTATCGTTCGTGATACGGGTATCGTACTTGCGCACGCTGGAGAAAGCGGTATCCACAGCCTTGGAGTAGTGAGACACGGCCTGGTTTCCGTCCAGAGAACGGATGGTCTGTTGCTGGGAAGATCCGATAGCGTGAGGGGCGGCGTAGTGAACCTGGGGTGCAGCGTAGTGCACTTCAGGGGCGGCGTAGGCGGTAGCGTAGGCGGGGGAAGCGTAAGCAGCCTTAGCTACGACGGGAGCAGCTACTGAGGAGTAGACAGTCGACACGGATGGAGCGGAAGAGTAGTGACCTACGGCAGGTGCGTAGCTCTTGGCAACAATGGGGGTGGCATAAGCTGAAAGGGCGGGGGCGGAGTAGCTAGCTACGGCGGGTGCGTAGTGCTGAACGGCGGGGGCGGCGTAGCTTGTGTAAGCGGGAGCGGCGGAGATGGTCTTGGTGATGATGGGTCCCTGCGAGTAGGCGGCTACGGCGGGGGCGGCGTAGTGGGCCACCTGGGGAGCGGCGTAGTGGGCAACCTGAGGAGCGGCGTAGTGGGCCACCTGGGGGGCGGCGTAGGTCTGGTAGGCGGGTTGGGCCAGATATCCGGCATTGGCGGTGGCCAAAGCGGCGAAAAGGACGATCAGCTGTAAAATAAATTCTCTAATCAATAAAATAAACTTTTTAATGATTTATGACCTTTTAAAAGTAAATTAATTGCCCTAAACCATAGAATAAAGAAGAACACAAGAAATGCGATGTGGGCGTGTTTTGTGATTCAACTATTTATTCAGTCTGACCTTCAATTACATATTTTTTTATCAGCATTTCGATTCAATGAAATGGCGATATACAATGCAGGTAGTGAAAGAGAGATAGAGCGCGTATAAATATTGTATTTTTCATATCTCTTTCTTGGCAAGAGTCAAAAGGTACTAAGTCACTGGCTACAGTGGATTGGTTCTAAACGACATGTAAGACACTTCTATCTCGTAGAATCTATTCATTGCTCTAACGAATAGTGAAAGACTTATATTTTGATGGTAATTCTAATTTAGCAGAGACTGAGAAAAAGGCAGTAAGAGCTTGGCACAATTTACTTGTCAGTCAGTTGCGTCTGCACCGTAAATATTTTGAATACAAAAAAAAAATGATAAAAAAGTACGTTCGTTCTTTAATTCACCCTTTGGCCGACTGAAAAATTAACCGTGTCAAGCAGTAAAAAAATATTTTGAACAAAATCATGTTTTCACACGCTGGGGCGGACCCATTTAAGGAAAAAGAAATATTGGGGCGGCTAAAAAAATTAAATTTGACTACAAAGTTTTTTTAGCAATATATATATATATATATAACATATATGAGTATACTCGTAGAAAAGTTTTCCGTTTAATGTTTTGTTTCACTTTATTATTTTTTTATTTGCCGATGAAATTTAAGAAGCACGGGAATCCGTTTGAAATTGATTTTTTGTTTTGAGAAGTTATAAAAAAAATGAACACGAATTTTATAGATAACTTAATTAAACGGGTTTTAATTTGATCACTTAGGATTAGCTAGGACTAGGATGTAATATAGTACCTTGAATGCCATTGTTGCTATTGTGATTGAGGATCAAAATCGAATGATGCTTTTGGGGTCTGTTTTGAGGCTTTTATACTCAGCTGGACCCACCTCGGAGCCTGGGGGCGGAACACAAAATATGAGATCAACTTTTCGCGCGCTATGCAAAAAATCACAGGGTGCCTTGAAAGTGAGTTGACCCAGAGGTCAGTCAAAATAATTGCTGACTTGGGATGTTAATGGCTATAAAAGCGTGCACTCCAATTTAGGATGAACATAATACTTCGATTGCTTTAATTGTATGACCTTTGGTTGAGTTGTTTCTATTTTTAGCTTATTGATTTGTTTGTTTTTATTTTTTTATTTTAAAATCTGAGCCTTTATCAAATTTTATTGGATCATGTTTTTATGTTGAATTTATAAAAAATATATATAGATGTATTATATAGGGAATGACTTTCACTGTTTATTGAATTAAATTTACACGGTAAAATTATTTTTAATTTCAATATTTTTTAATAAGTATAAAAAATATTCTCATTTATTATACTTATTGAAAAATATTGAAATAAAAATAATTTTACCGTGTAAATTTAACTCAATAAACATAATAATGGCAATCCATTCTGACCACAGAAAATAATACATAGAGATAAGATAAGAAATCAAAATAAAAAGGGCGGGGGATGAGCTAGGCGTGCCGCCGATTTAAGTAAAACAGCAATGATTCGATTTATCATTTTGTTTCCACTTTATAAAAAAAATCATTTTCAGGTAAATTTTAATAGCATTTCGTGGTGTCAGAACAGACATCGTCTAGTGATACGGGTAAAGTATTTATTACTGTGTCAATTATATGTCAATAAACACCTAGATTTACGGAAATGAAACAGAGCTGGCCCTTAAATCAGCACATTTTTCGTAAATCATAGGACATTAAAATGAGAATCTGAAATGACGCCACAAACGTATAATAATACGGAACATTTTTCTTTCTCATTACTCGAAATGCTTCTACGTAATATTTTTCCAGTAATGACTCTTTAAAATTTGCTGTAATTGCTGACGCTCTCCGTGGTTGAGCGGGCACAATCCTTGGCTATGAATCCGGAGATTGCTGTTTCAAATCCCAGCGTGTGCAAGTAAATTTCATTTGATTAATTTTCGTTATTTCGCGTTAAGTTATTTATTCAATATATCGCGTATTTTTAGTGTCGCCCCGGTGAAAGACCACCATTCAGAATAGAAACGTTGCTTGAAATGGCTTTATCCGTATTTGGTGACCATATATCAATAGCCAGGTACTTTCCCACCTTCCTATTTCCCATCTGCTTCCCCTTACCACTACCTTTAGCCTCACAATATACCCCAATTGGGGATGCCATAGTCTCACAGGCTCCAGACGGTTCGGAGCAGTTGGAACTCTTGTGTCACATAAAAAAATTATAAAAATAATAATAATGAATTATCTGAACGAGAAACGGGATAATACCAATTACTAAATGTTTTTAATGTAACATTTCACATTGAAGTAAACTAAACCTAACTCAGAATTGAAAAAAAACTGCATCATTGAAAACAAAATCAAATTATTTCCAAAATATTTTTTATGATACCGCAATATCATAACATTACCGACGTTATAAACTTCCCGCACACCTTGTACAGGTCTCATTCGATCACCTCTTGTCACTTTCTCTTTCCAAATCTACTCTGCGAAGGTCTTGGTTATACCCCACTTCGACTTCTTCAACCATCAACTACACTTACCACCTATCAACCTATCACCTCCCCCCACCTTGATTCGGTACAGGCAGTGAGATAGACCCCCCCACCGCGAGGATCGTATAAGTGTTGTATCATTAAAGGAATAGCAGCCGGTTGGAAACGCCCGCGCCATTATGTTATTATTTGGCAGTTAAGTCTGTAGGTAGGTACTGTGCAATAATTTTTACTACGCCAGGCACTCCAATAAAACGTACCGAAACATTAGCAAATTGGGCCAAACGATAAATTGTTTTATTTTGACTTCTCTAATTTTATATGCAATAGTGAGTGGGATACATATCATATACACATATATTATAATATACTAGTAAGCTATGATTTAATTTTATATTTTATAATACTGTGAATAATACGAATCTGATACATATTTTTTCTCCCATATCCTAGCGGAGGTATAAGAGTTTTTAAAAATTATTTTTTTCATCGCATTTTTAGTACATGAAAATATTTATTGAATATAATTTCTTCAAACGGTTGGTATTCACTTTGTCATTTTTATCATTTGTCTATACTCGACAGTATTATTTTTAGTTTTCTTTATACTCCTGATGAAGAAAGAATCGCTTTTGAAACATGTAGACATCTATGTATTAATAAAGTGGTGAACACAAGGCATATTTTTAATTTATTTATTTATTGAATATTTAAAAAATAAGTAGGTATCATTTTCGACAGAACGATGTAAATAAGTGATATCCATTCCAGTTCTAATGATTTTTTAATAAGATTATTTAAAAAAATCTCCTTTTTATTTTTGAACTAACCAGTTTTTTTTTTTTTTTATATGAATACCGCACAAGAGTCCCAGCTGCTCCCAACCGTCTGGAGCCAGTGAGACTATATTAGAATGTTGTGAAGCTGAAGGTATTGGGGAGGGAAGGAGGGGAAGGAGAAGGAAGGGGAATACCTGGCTATTCAGATCTGGTCACCAAACACAGCTAAAAGCCATTTCAAGCAACGTTTCAATTCTGAATGGTGGTCTTTCACCAGGGCGATACTGAGTATCTTCCACTCTGGAACGTGCGCAAATATACCATATATTATTTTTTAATTAATTAATTGTGAAACAACACAAATGAATTAAATAAAATTTACTTGCGCACGCCGGGATTTGAACCCGCGACCTTCGGATTCGTAGTCGAGAGCCTTACCCCTCGACCATGGAGGCCTATCACCGCCATCTCCAGACTCAAACAGTACAATTTAAAAAAAAAAGCGAAAAAATCGTTTTAATAAACCACTCTAATGGAATTCAACCACGAATTGCTAATATCCAAAATAGAAATATTAAAACATTCCAGTTTTATTTCTCAAGCTTTTCAAGATTTTACATTAATAGATCATTCATAATAATTCGGGAAAGCCTATGTCCCAAGATTTTTTTTCCTCATCAATTTGATGGAGGTGGAGTTCCGTTTGGTGCTGCATGTGGCTCCAATGTAACGTGCATAGGTTCTTATCCGTATTATAGAAAAGAGAAGGGAACATAACACTTCAACACGCAACGGAGACCCTTAATTTTGTGAACGTCGCTTTTGCTTGTACTTACTGATTATGTATTAAAAAAACGTTCAAACGAGTAAAAGTCGATACTTACGAAAAATGCTCAGCATCTTAAATA
Organism: Halesus radiatus; assembly: GCA_022606495.2. Taxonomy (NCBI): domain Eukaryota; kingdom Metazoa; phylum Arthropoda; class Insecta; order Trichoptera; family Limnephilidae; genus Halesus; species Halesus radiatus. The sequence continues at coordinate 11,246 of JAHDVE020008605.1, read as the reverse complement.
AAATGACTACTGAGAAATAGGTGGAATAGTTTTATCCATTCACATCCATTAAGTCGTTTTTAGTATGAAAATTAATTATGTTTTTACTTGCCATATAACTCCGCTCATTTTTTAAAGGTAATCAACAGATTTTCGTAGTAACCAGTGACAACATTTGTTAATTTTGAGCATATTTTTTTATATATTTAATCTTAAAACTTTTTTATATTTAATATTAAAACTGTCTGCACGCAGACGAATTAGAATATGTTGGAATGTCAGAAGTTTGCATCATGTCTGACCGCCATAGTTACTGATGACTGTAAACTTGAAACTAGATCCAAATACTTACACAGAATTACAAGACATCCTGTCGAAAAAAATATGTGGAGTGTTTCATATATTTTCCAAGAAATTACACGTCTAATGAAGTGTTTCTATTTGATGACGTAATAAATTGTCTGACCTGAAATGAATCGGCCATAAAACATTTAAAAAATGGTCAAGAGATATTGGTGAGAAGAATTCCAGGTAATAAGTTTGAAAGACCATGAGACCTGCTATATATCAATGGTTCAAGATATGGAAGCACGACTAAAACGACGTAAGTTTGGACTAGCCACGTGGAACAAAGCAGATACAGAGTGACCTTAAACAAGTTCGTCTGACGTCATCAACGACACAGCTGGGAAAAAGTTGCGACAAAAGGAACTTTTTCAATAAATACAATTTTGACCAGGTTTTTTGCTGGAAGGTTTCTGACTTCGAAAAATTAAGATCTATTACTGTACATAATACTTTAGGAGAAATATCAATAAATGTCAACCCTTTCGGATAAAAGTTGTGCGTTCAGGCTAACGTTTTATTTTTATTACACCCATGCGTTCTCTAACTTAATTATTCTTGAGTTATCCAATTTATAATTCCAAAATTGAACATAACAGTCTAATGATACAATTCCTATGCTTGTAAAAATTTACCTGTTGGATAATGAATAATGAATAAATACTATTTTATTATTTGTAAAGCCAATCCATGATTGCTTTGTGTTCTTCTAATTTTAAATGGGTTGAAGAGCTGTTACGATCTACACACACATATATATATATATATATATATATATATATATATATATAAATATATATATATATTTTTATGTGAATATCGCACAAGAGTCCCAACTGCTCCCAACCGTATAGAGCCAGTGAGACTATGGCATCCCCAATTGAGGAATGTTGTGAGGTTGAAGGTAGTGGGGAAAGGAAGAAATAAGGGGAAGAGGAAGATGGGGAAATACCTGGCTATTCAGATCTGGTCACCAAACGCGGCTAAAGCCATTTCAAGCAACGTTTCAATTCTGAACGGTGGTATTTCACCAGGGCGATACTGGGAGCATCTTCCACTCTGGAACGTGCGCAAATATATTATATATTGTTTTAAATGAATTAATTGTGAAACAACATAAATTAGTGAAATAAAATTTACTTGCGCACGCCGGGAATTGAACCCGCGACCTTTGGATTCGTAGTCGAGAGCCTTACCCCTCGACCACGGAGGTCGACAAATATGACCTACGATCAGAACCTTCAACCAATCCTTGTTCTCTCAACAAAATATCACTGAGAAATGACAAAGTTAAACTTCTTTACTATAATATTTTATCATTATCATCTAAAAAAACGGACAGTTGAACGAGCAGTGAAGAAACGGGGTCAAAACCGCGTGGCACAATGATAATTGCCCACAAACAATCAATGTTATACTCGTATACTTAGATTTATTTTTATTACGCTAACGTGAAGTTATAGGTGCCACCGGTTTTTATTGAATGTATATTTGTATTATTTTTTAATTGATGGCTTTTAGAAATGCAGGTACTGATTAAAGATTAATGATCGCTTGAAACTTTAAAGATTAAGTGGCAGTCATTCGTGTTACAGAAAACTGGCTAGAAGCATTTTTTTTTACTTTATAAAATTTATAGCTGTAAGAAAATAGGGGATCGTTTAAAGCCTCGTTTGCAAAACGAATCGCTTAGCGTGATGCAACTTTCGCAATTCTGATTGCATGTCGGCCGTTTGGCTGCATAAAATTTAAAGGGGTTAAGCTACAGAAAAAAAACTGTCACCGTTAAAATTTCATCCTCCATCAATTGCAGATATTTCACGGTATCTTTTATGGTTTTCAGTCATCTTGTCAACTTTTTGTTATTGTTGGAAAAGCCAAGATAAAGATAATTGATTTTGCTTTAGTATTTTTAAATTATTGTCATCTATTTATTATCTAAATATTGTTATTATTATTCCTTGTCTAATTATTGTGATAATTATTGTCATTATTTTTGTCATAATTACTGTCACAATTATTGTCATAATTATTGTCATAATTATTGTCATTATTATTGACGTAATTATTGTCATAATCATTGTCACAATTATTCTAATATTTTAAGTCATTATTGTGCTAATTATTGTCTCAATTATTGTCTCAATTATTGTCATAATTATTGTAATAATTATTGACTCAATTATTGTCATAATTATTGTCATAATTATTGTATCAATTATTGTCATAATTATTGTAATAATTATTGTATTAATTATTGTCATAATTATTGTCATAATTATTGTCAAAATTAATGTCATAATTATTGTCATAATTATTGACTCAATTATTGTTATAATTATTTTCATAATTATTGTTATAATTATTGTCATAATTAATGTCATAATTATTGTCAAAATTATTTTCATAATTATAATCATAATTATTTATTGTGATTGGTTTGGTGCACAAGGATCAGAAATGTCCAGATCGGTGGGACTAAGGCATCTCTGTTTTGGGATAAATTGTGAGGCTGGAGAAAGTGGGGATGGGAAGAAGATGTGCGAAAGGAAGATTGTAAAGCACTTAGTCATCCAGATCTGATCACTAAACACAGATATTGCCATTTCAAGCGACGCAACGTTCCGATTATAAAAATTCTCCTTTAATCATCCACCAAAAGTATAAAATATCCAACACTCATTCACTGTTCTTCTTACACATAATCCGATGGTTCAAATTAATTTATCCCGCATCAAAATTGAGATCGTAACTCAAACACGATGTTAATCATTAGTTCATTTCGCTCAGAAATGATTGCATAACCCAGATGTCTTTAAAGATTATATCAAAAATATCCACGCGGAATACATTTGTATTATGATAATTTTATTTATGAACATGAGGCCATTGTTATCCCATTTACGGCCGACTGTTTAACATTTATATTCGATTAATCATTTTGGAAACATAGTATTAAACAAATAATATACAGGTTTAAAGCCTTTAAAGTATGATGAACAACTTAATAATTTGAATAAGTTGCACAATTTTAGTGCAGATCATTAATTAATAGTTTTTTTGGGTTGTCACAAGGTTGTCACAAGAAACTAACACTTGATTCAAGGGTTTGAGGACAGGCAACAAAAACCTGCAAGGACCTGCTATTGAGATAGCCACCGTTTAGAATTAGAATGCTTGTTACTCGCCAGGGTGAAAAAACATCTTCCACTCCGGTCTAAAATGTGAATATGTTTGTTGCATTAATGATGGTTGTGTTTAATAATTGTGCTAATTAAAAGTTCCTCAATAAAGAGAAGACGAAATACGAACTTTTTAAAAGTAAATTCTTTAAAATGATAAGCAAACCGCATATTTTTTATCAGCTTCGATTTAAATAATACCGTTTACTAGGTTTTGCCTATTGCAGTCCTGCAATTGGTTTGTATTGCGAAGTCAACCGCGACTGCTTTGTAGGGAGATGCGCACCCGATTTGAACCACTCTGAGCCTTACTGTCTTCGAAAGTCGATACGCTTAAGGTGTTTTTTGCCATGTCAACGCGTTCCAGGTCCAATTTTGACTGCGAATCAACATTATTGTGTTCGAAATCAAAGGGTCTTTAGGTCGATTTTTGCTCGCAGGTACCTTCTCTGAATCTCCGGCCAGACCATATTACTCCTTATTGTGTAGGGAATTAAGAGGTGTAAGGGCGATTTTTCCCTGCACACCCCGCACTGAATTTCAAATTTCAAATGTATCAACCGTATTACTATTAATATTTTTATTCAAACACATGATGACAGTTAGTAGTAAATGATAAATAAAAACAGAGTATTGGTTTAACTTAAGGAAAATGCATTTTTAGGGAGTCATCAAATAATAACCCCTTTAACCCCCAATAACATCGAACACAAATTATTTATCATCAGCAATTTGATTAAAAGTACAATTATATATGAATTATTTGTTACGTCTATGTTTATCATTTCGAAAATGTTATGTTAGGTCATGAATATACTGACCATAAATAAAATCCCAACCTATCATTATGTTATAAGTAGAATAAGGTCATAAATGAAGTGTGGTGTACTTTATTTTTGTTATGCCCTTAAGAAATCGGTAATCAATATTTTTCTACTTATATGATTTATATCGATTGGGAAATATATCCTGGATACTTAAAAAATAAACGGTTTGATCGCTGTACTTTTTTTCAATACAAGACGTGTAGTTGATCGTAGTTGAGAGAGTTGAGGATATCACAGAAATATATAAAACTATTGCTAAATGATAAACTAGAAGCGGATCTTCTTAAGAGTTGAAATAATGAATAAAGAGTGGAGGAGAGCATACCTATATGATAAGATTCTAATCAGAGCGTTTATGTAATAATCCAAGTGCAAGGCTAATCTAACCTTTCTACCGAGCCTGCAGGAATGGGAGAGGGCACCCGGAATAAGTAAATGTGAAGAGGATGAAGGGACTCCAATTCATCTATGGTGCCAATGTCCCGCCTTAATGGGAAGAAGGCTCAGCTACTTGGTAAGAAATATTGTGGAACCAAGAGACATAGCCGAATATCCAATGATAACCCTGGTTATCAAAGGGACCGGGCTACCATCAAAGGAATAAGGTAAAATGGGAGAAGTACAACGGGTCCATGGCCTGAGCCTCACAGGAGCAATGCAAACCGTCTCTGTACAATAACTAAATAAATCCCTGCGGGGAAATGGTGTTACAGTTAGTTGTAAAGTGAAAATGCATATAAATTTGTACTGATCATCATACTGTGTTTTGAAATCTTTTTAATTTTTGCAAATTTTTAATTATGATTGCTTCTTCACGAACTTTATTATAAACACTAGTTCTTTAACTCTAAAGCTGTACACCTTTTCCAGATCATATCATAAATCCGTCTGATAGGGGTCAGAGGAGTGAAAAACTTTTCTTAACATCCATGATAAAAATACATTTTTTTACCAATATGACTTAATAGATAAATATCAAATAGACAGTCGTCGAAATAAGATATATATATTACCTAAAAAACTGCAATACTTGGGTCAGTTTTTATCTTGGTACGCTGTCCATATTCTCGATTATCCGAATATTGGAAACACAGTCAGGTCAAAAGGTTAACTAAATCTCATTAATTAACCAGAAACTTCTGCTCCTAAAGAGTTCGAAAACTGATGATCTGCTTAGACCGTGATAAGTGATGATTCTATGAATGCGTCCACAGACACGAAATATCCAAATGACCGAAAAATCAATTGAAAAAAAAAACACTCAATCACACAAAAGGTAAGGTCCCGTTTGAAACATTTCTAAGGTCGCGGACGTTTGCTTGGTCATTTCTTATTTTCATTCGTAAATTATTATTATTATTATTATTGCCATACTGTATTTTACATTAAAAAAGAATTAGCATTACAATGATTGAAATTTACAGATTTCTACGTGGAAAGCATTGACACAAAAAATAACAGAGTGGCTCTTTTTTGTACACCATAAATAAATCACATTTTTTTAAATCTAAAAGATATTTTTTCCATGACTTTTTTCGCAGAAACACTAAACTAAAAATACATCCATCGCTGGTGTATCTGACTTACCTTTTATTACCAAAAGAAACGAGAAATTGAGAAACGAACTCGACCCGTCTGACACCTTTAAACTTTTACACATAAAAAATATTGCTTGATTTTCGATGATACATTTAGAAAGAAAAAGTTTGATGTTTGACTATTAATCAGCATTTTGATGTGTTTTTTTTTATTGTTGTTAAATTACGTAAAAACAAAGAACTGGATTTTACTTGGTAATTTTAATATTTCTGATACCATCTGTTTATTTCTTTTCTTTATGTAAAAAATATGCGGGGAGGTAGTGCATTTCTAAGAATATCCATTTCAATGGCGACTCTATGAATATTGAAATTTACCTATTCGAAACGAGTCCTTGTTTTCGGTGAGTAATTTAAAAAAAAAATATCACGCAACGAATATTAATGATTTTTTACAAAGTAATTTAAATGACCTTCGGCAAAACTTCTTCTTTCATGCGACAAACTGAACACTCATATAAAAGTGACCATTTTCAAACGGTCATTAAATATGTCCACGGGAAAGACACACAATTTATACGGTAAATTTCGAATGTATAAGTATAAAAATAACATAATTGTTTTCGCGTATCTAACAGCTAAGGTGCATATACATAAAGGACAAAATGTGAGTCATTCCAATCTTTGGATGTTGTAATGAATTATATATTGTTTGATAAAATTAAATAATTCGTATTATATTCCTTGCCTTTTGGGTCCTAGACAATACATATTTATTACATAATAAACTAATTAGAAAAAATAGGACCATTACTAGACCGAGACAAATTTCTCATCAGGATTTTAAACAATATTGAAAAAAATCATTTTGTAAGTGTGCATGTAAGTGGAATATTGATAGTCTTAAAATGGAATATGCAGTCATTAACCTCTTTCAACATCCTATTCTATAGGTGTCCCTGACTTCTTATTCCATCCACCTTCACCTCGTACCTAAACGTTTCAGTAATTATTTTACTCGTACATATTATTAGCACTGAGTATTGTTTAACAATGAACTAATAATTAGCAAATAAACAAAGGTTTCCATATTGTGTAACGAAAATATAATTTAACTTTTAAATTACATATGTCAATAAAGGATAATAAAAATAGGTTTTTTAATTCCAGGCTGTGGGGAGGATGGTGTAATCCCGCACGTCCCATATAGTTTGCATATTGTACAAAAGAAAAAAAAAACAATTAAAAACTTAAATATAATGGGCTAAAATAATATAAAAATAACGCAAGCGTAGCATAATGTATTTAGATACACAAATAAAATTAAAATTAAGTAATAGTTTAAAAATAAAATAAAAAATACAGTTATGTCTGTACTTGTTTCGCGTAGTTGATCGATGAGGATGTTGAGGATACCACAGAAATATATAACACTATTGCTAAATGATATACTAGAAGCGGATCATCTTAAGAATAATGATAATGAATAAAAAGTGGATTAATAGTTTAAAAATAAAATAAAATACACAGTTATGTCGGGCGTGGTCCTGAGTGAGCTCGGGCTCAGCACTCACTCAGGAGAGGCGCTGGTGCTGGTAGGCTGCGGTCCCCACCGTGTTCTCGGAGGCCATTAGCCGCATCCTGGCTACTCTGACCCGTTGTCTCATCAGGTCAGCCAGTCCATTCATTCGTTGCTCCGCAAATATTGCTGATACGCTTCTGTATCTCCTAAATCAAAATATATATCTAAAGGGGTCATTGGATTTGGAGTTCCAACGACCTATATTAAATAAATTATATAAAATAATTTTTTACGTTGCCTCTAAAATTAATTTTTTTTTCATGGCATATACTTCATAATTTAAAACAAAGATAAATAAAATATTTCTCATCCGTACTAGATATTTACTAAACCTTTAATTAAAAAATATATGTCATTCAGTTTGGATGAGTTTTTGGCCTCAAAACCAAAATAAAGTTATGTATGAAACAGGCAGCGCAGCCGTTCCTCTTAAAGGTGCCTCTAAAATTGCGAAAAATCATTTCGTTTAATGGACTGTATTTTATAATGTAAAACAAAAATAAATAAATTACTTCTAATACGTACTAGATATTTACGATACTTTTTGATGAAAAAAGAAAGATCATTAGGTTTAAATGACTATTTTGGTCGCAAATCCAAAATTATTTTTTTTATGAAAATGCCAAGCAGCCGTTCCTCTTAACGCTATTCGCCAACTTCCCATAGAAGTAAAACATGAACAAGAAGGTTTCACATGAAATATCATGTAAAAATAACTTAATTTAAGGTGGTTTTCAGAAACCATATTATTGCTGTAACTTTATTTACATTTACAATCTAGTCCATGAGTGTTTCTTGACATCGTAAATAAGTTCATGATAGAATTTAATACAAGTACTTGATGTCATAATGGTGACGAGCAACGTGTACAATATATAGAGTGACTGGTATTTGGTGCAAAATATAATAAAATTTCACCCCTAAATAGTATGAGTTCTTAACAATGATTGAACTGGTAAAAGGAACTGGGTATTTTAAAGGACACCATTTTCCTCCAATTAACCTTTTTAATATGAATACCACACAGAAGTTCCAATTGTCCGAAACCAGAGGGACTATGGCATCTCCAATTGTGGTATGTTGTGAGTTTGAAGGGAGTGAGGAAGGCAAGGAGATGAGCGAGAGGAAGGTTGGCATGTACCTGGTTATTATCAAATACGGCTAAATTCTTTTCAAGCCGGTCAGTGGCTGAGTTGGCATCGTACCCGCGTCCCACCTAGGCGTCGTGAGTTTAATTCCCCTACTGGCTAAGTCCTTCATCACGACACAAGCAACATCTTCCGCATACTGTGATGATAGTAGGAGATTTTAAAATATTGTCGGGTTATTCATCACCCGGAAAGGTTTGTCTTTTTTTTAAAGACAAAAGAAAGAAGTATGTCATTTCTGAATGGTGGTTATACCAGGGCGCGACTAGCCTCGTGAATATACTATAATGCTATTTTATATCAATTGCTTGTGAAATAGTACAGATTATTTAAAAAAAAAGTATTTACACACGTCTTTACAAGTGTTTCTGTCTTTTTAAACACACCCTTTTGTCGTTTGAATGTGAAATACTCGTATATCAAGAGAGATGTTGTAAAAAATTGACACCTCAAAAAATATCACATTGTGGGACATGGATTTGTTGTTTCAGTTATTGGATAGACCCGAATTAACAATACGGGTTCACATGAGACTGACCCATAGAAAAAAGAAGAACACCAGAAATGTGACGTGGGCGTGTTTCTTGATCCGAAACCTACCGGTCAGTCACCTGACGTCCAGGAAACCTATTTGTACTGAAGGTGAAAGACTGCTTCTATCACGATACTCCTCTGAAGAGGGGTAAAGATTTCAGTGGCAGACCTCGGACTTGAAAAACCAACTCCTTATTGTAGACCCTAATATTAAACTGCCAGGGTTCTCTCTCCCTCGGAAGACGTGGACCTCTTTAAACCGAATGTTTTGGAATCTTAAATGCATAATTGTCGACTACCCACCCCTCTCTACCCGATCCGATTCCCATTGTCACTGGAACAAAAAAGGGACGAAGACAGTTCGATCTCTACCGCTCGTCGCGCAAGAACAAAATGTATTTAACGCCGCGACCGAAGCATCCGGTCAATTCTGGATACCGTGATGTTTCAGTGACGTGAAGTAAGTGCTAAAGGATATCCACAAACCAAGGTAGGCTTATTTAATTTCCGTGGCATCCTCCTGTTTATCTTTCAGTCCTTTCGTCACCCTTTTTTTTCTCATCTGGTTCTCCAGATTAACTTCCCCGCCAGTCCAGAATTGGGATTCTTTCTGAGCTATCGAAACACCGCATTTGGAGCAGTCACAGCCGTTGTGCGTATTTGATGCATAAACGGGGCATAAAGGATTTCGACTTTTATGATTGTGGAGATATTTAAACAATAGAATACATCGTAGAAGAATGTCGATTTCATCAGTTTCCCTACGGTACATCTGTGCTGAACCAAGTGACTCCTGAAGCCGTCGACTGACTGAATAACCTCAGCATCCCAATCATCCATCCAAAGACGCACCGACTTTCATTTAAATCTACGTCGAAGGCACTTTTAGCCGGTTTTTATTATTTATTTACCTATATATCGCATGCTTTAACATTACCAGTAACAGACCAGACTGCCTGTACTCATATAAATAGTACTACAGTTCAAATCCCCCCAGGGAATGTATTATTACGTGGACTAGTTAATATTTACTGCATCACACGCCACACCCGACCTACAGCAATATAAAGATATTTCACCTATTCTACATGGCAACATTACAATGTATCGGTGTCGTATACATTTGTTGCATTTTTTTGGACTTAATGGCAAATTCGCATGAGTTGAAACGTAATACGACCTCCTACTGAAGTCATTATTTTAGATATGTTGAATAAAAACAGCAAATAAGCTCGGGGTTCGTAGAAAGGCTTAATATAATATAAACAAAAATATATAAACAAAAAATGAATTCAATAATTTTAAATTGGCATGCATTAAAATGCACGAAAGCTAATAGCGAATTAATGTTTTCCAATATTTCAGTAACATTGCTTGCCCCCAAGAAATTTCGTGTATACAATATACTTACGTATACTCGTATGTTAAAAATAACCTGCCCGCAGTGGCGTGCAGTTCATAGAGGCCTCTGTGGTTGAGTGGTTACGATCCTCGTCTACGAATTCAGAAGTCACGGATTCAAATTCCGTCGCGCGCAAGAAAATTTTATTTGATTAGTTTATGTTATTTCACAATTTATTAAATAAAAATAATATTTAGTATATCTGCGTCATGTTCCAGAGTGATAGTTAATTTTAGCGTCGCCTCCCTTTCCTCCATTTCTTTCCCCTCTCCATTACCTTCACCCTCATAACAAACCCAAATAGGGGATGAAATTTGCTCAAGACGGTTGGGAGCAGTTGGGACTTTTCTCCAGTAATCACAAAAACAAGATGCTGAAGAACTGTGCCCTTAGAAATGAGTGAAAATTGTAATTATTATTATTTTTTAAATATGTAAATCAAAAGTACTAAATAAAAATTCTACTTTTTTGCAATTTTAATTTTTTTAAATTTTTTGGGTATATTGCCTGTTTTACATAAAACAGGCAATATACCCAAAACTTTCATTACATGAATCTTACATATGTTACGTATTTACTTATTTATTTTTGACGGCCTCCATGGTCGAGGGGTAAGGCTCTTGACTACGAATCCGAAGGTCGCGGGTTCAAATCCCGGCGTGCGCAAGTAATTTTTATTTAATTAATTTGTGTTGTTTCACAATTAATT
>JAHDVE020008604.1:0-47701 GCA_022606495.2 Halesus radiatus | reverse complement strand
TATTTTCTTCAATGATTAAATATTACGATGAGGTTTTTAAATCTCAATAAAAATAATTAATAATTAAAAATATAAAATGTAGCTCATTATATTGGTAGTTCGATTTAATTATTTCTCAGTTATACAACAATTCCACTGCTCAAAGTCAGTGAAACCACGGGATCCTTATTTCTAGAATGTGCCAGAAGAAAATGGCAGAATGAGGAAAATTTGAAGTGGACGCTTGGGAAATATTTGACTATTCAGATTTTATTGTTTTTTCAGTGCGCTTAGATGGGGGTGAGTAGGTACCTTCCTCGTGTTCTTACCCCACTTATTGGCTTGGAATTTTTATTTGAAAAAATATTTTTATATTCACTACGGATGTGATATTGAAAGGTCATAATAAAGATAATAATACCTTTTTTATTCCAGAATGTGTGGGAAGGATGCTGTAATAAACTTCATTAATTTATAATAAATAATACACTATATTTTCGGTTTCATATTTTGTTTGAGATTTGTTATTATTATCTCCAATGATTAAAATAATATTACAATGAGGGTTATAAACTTCAATAAGTTATTCCAATAAAAATTGAATGTTAATTTTTGTTAATTAAAGTAATCACAATGTCTAATTTGCTCTGTGCAAGAAGAATGTAATAATCGAGGTAGTGGTATGCCTATTTGATTGCTTCGGTGATAGAGGTCACTGAAAAAAATTGATGTTTCAGAAATCGTGTTAAAATATACATTTTTATGTTTAGGGAAAAGGGTGGGGATTCCAGGGGTGGTAGTGTTACCTATGATAGGCCTGCGTTATCTGCCGTGGAAACATACCCCTTGTAAGTCTTTTACTGTGCCCTTAAAACCTTTGACATCACCCGGATATGAATATATTCAGAGAGACTCACCTACATTCACAAATACATAATAGATTAGAATACAATGTATGCAAACTTGGAGGTTGTTAACACGTGTTTTCATGTAGCATCAGGCGGTCAAGTCTGTGAGAAAATTAAAATAGGGGAAGATAAACTTTTTAGTAAAAGTGTTGATCTTATAAACTGGTGAAAACGCCTGTTTAAATCAATGTCATTCAGTCAAAAAAATATCGATAGGTAAGAAATGAAAGTCATAAGAAAAAAAAACTGGAAGCAACTACTGGCAAATCATTCTATTGATATTCTTGCTCGTATACTGGTGCACACCCACAGTGGTCCAAATTGGTTAGAAATGGTTTGGAACACCCGCCCGCAGTCTCCCCGCAGAAGTACCACGATACAGTACACCACTAGGTACACAAGCAAGAATCTCTTTAAATGGTTGTACTATGTTTGATAATTGTAGTTAATTTGATGGGAAGGATTTTTTTATTATTATTATTCATAATGTATACAACAGATAGTGGTTAACATAAAAAAAAACAAAGGAAAAAGATAACCAACCGTCCAATAATGCTGTACATCATGTAAAAAAATTACGATTATAAAAAACAATAAAAAGTAACAAGAGTAAACCATGTTTGGGGCATGCGAAGTTAAGTGAAAATAAGAGATTCGAATTTTTTTGTAAAGTTATGGGGGATATCCCCAAATGTGGATATTTTCCACATGTCCTACAACGTATTTAAACGTGAAATATCATCATAGTAAACCTACATTTGAAATTTTTCTTTTTTGTCTCACTTGTCAACTATTCACTTTTGTAATTTTTACTTGCCTATATTGCAATGTATTGGTTTATACTGTTTTTGCAAATAAATAAACATGTCCTGCCACTACTCTTGTACATTCGACACATTCGCGCTTCAGTCGTTAAGAAGTTGGTAGTAGGTTAAATTGGTTATTTGGAAAGGAATATGGAAAATTTCGGGGTTTCTTAAACCGTGGCTGATATTAATTTTAATCATTGTAGAAAATAATATTAACATAACCTAAATAAAACATGAAAACGGAAAAAAATGACAGAAAATAAAAAGATTTCAGTCCCATCTGGGACTCGAACCCAGGACCTCTGCCTATCCGGGGTAACCGCTTAACCAACTTAGCTAATGAGACCAATTCAATTTATGTCATCTTCATCGATATCATATCTCAAATTCAAGGTTTTGTCAATATTATTCTCCATTTTTAATCCCATATTATTGGCAGCTATCTTTATAATGATTACAATGTTCTTAACGAACACAATTGCTACCTATACAGTGTCTGTAAAAAGCACTTGTAAATGTAAAGTAGATTTATTGACCATTGCGGTTGACACCAGTTTGACAAGTGGTTCCTCTAACAAGTGACTCAAAGAGGTTATGTCCCATATACAAACCTGTAGAAGTGATCCATAGAGTATATTAGTATACTATACCAACATCTCTCCTTTCCTAATAAACAAAAAAATAATCACCAACATAACCATTATCGAACAACAAAATCCAAACACTATTCATGAGAGTAATACACCGTAAATCAAAGCAACTTACCCATTATTACAAATACCGTGAAACACAATTAATTATAATCCGATGGATTATATCTAGCGGTTTTTTTTTTAACTCTGCCCGAACCGGTTCGAATGCTTGTCTCACTTTGCGTGTGCAAGAAAATTTGATTTAATTTAATTTTGTTATTTCTCGTTTAATTTATATAAAATAACGCATTATAGCATACTTGTGGCACGTTCCAGAGTGGTAGATTTTCTCGATATCGCCCAGGCGAAATACCGCCATTCAGAATCGAAACATTGCTTCAAATGGCTTTAGCCGTTTTGATGACCAGATCTAAATAGCCATGCACTTCCCCAACTTCCTCCTCCCATTCCCATGCCCTTCAATCTCCCAACATACCCCAACTAGAGATGCCATAGTCTCACTGGCTCCGGTTAACAGGAAGCAGTTAGGACTCTTGTGCGGAATCATTTAAGTAATGCTGTGACCAAGATGGAAGTAGAGAAGGGAAGGAGAAGAGTTGAGGAGGGTTGGGAAATACATGATTTTTTCATAATTGCCTACTAAATAGCATGATAACCTACGTTCCCACCTCATCTATTCTGTGGTCTATTTTATAGAATCTATGAAACAGGCTTATTATCTATGCAATAAAATACCCGATGCAATAAAAACCCGATGTTGAATTGCTCCAACGTTCTTTCTATTCAATTTAAAATATACGATATAATAGAACCGTGCGAACACGAACGCAGCCCTCTGCGTGCAGTATAGTAATGTCTTTGGTTATATAGAATTTAAAAAAAAACTATTTTCGCAAACATCATATAAATTAATTGAAACAGAATACAAATAAAACAAACGTGAGTCCGCAACAATTCCTCTCTGTCATAGGGGACTTAGGAACTAGGTGCAAATAATCTATGAATTTAAAAATAATTTATTTATATAACTAAGCAAAGTTGTGCGCTTTTTTGCTCTTGCCGGGTTTCTAACAATGCGACCCACCTACATAAAATTAATCTGCTTTGTAGAATCGGAAATAAAAACATGCCTTTATTCGTCGCTACCTTTACACATGTTCATACACTCATTGTCAACTGTCTAATGAAAACACTATCAATCTACGGCTTTATAAATCTATCATTTGTTCATCATAATCCGGTCATCAATCAACCGCCACTCCTTTCAGCCACACAAACCGTGAAAACCCAACGCGACGCTTTCGGCTTGGATTGCAAAAACTAACACGTGCGGGAAATCTATCGGGAATATGTTTCTATCCCTCGGTGTTCCCGGATTCAGAACATGGTAAGGCCGATATTGCTAAAGAGAAGAATGCGGGCTTTAGAAAAAAAAACTTTGAAGGAAGGCAGTGGCGTGCAGCGCTTTGGGAACATATAAATCATACATGCCGCTGTCTGAAATAGACTTTTAAAAGGTATTTGAAAGGATTTATCTGTTTTTTTTTTATGAGACAGTCCTCGTTGAACGTTTTGGTATTGTTTTATGTCACCGGAAAACAAAAACATTGAATAATGGCATTTTGAAGGACAGTTTGTTCAGTTAGTGTTATTTTTATAGAAAATAATTTTAGATCGGTTGTATTAGACAGCTCACAATGATAACGAAGTAAAGCAGAAGGAAAATACTAACAGAACTGATACCAAAACAGTTTTATTGTTAAAAACAGAATAAGGTTTGCGACCCCTACTCCTACCTCTACCTCTACCTCTACCTCTACCTCTACCTCTACCTCTACCTCTACCTCTACCTCTACCTCTACCTCTACCTCTACCTCTACCTCTACCTGCACTGCAATAATAATGCAATTCCTAATAGTAAGGGAAGAATAGAAAACATTAAAAATCACCAATGGAAAAACTCTGCGTGTACCAATTGAAACATTTTTTTGTCCGGAATTCATTCTGGTCATAACCTCATTTCCATATGAAGCTTTGTATTATTAATTTATCTCTCAAATAAGACGAAACACGAAAACTTTTGTTCCATATGTACTATCAACCAATGTAATTTCAGTTGTGGTGTGGGTGTGGAGTACATAACTTTACGTAATATTCAAATTCTAATATGCAAATTAAACTCTTTTTTTATTTTCAGTACGTATAATGAATTTATGCCGCAGTACTGAAAACAGTTGGTGGTGTAATGGTCAGCATGGTGGCCTTCCAAACGGATGACCGGCGTTCGATTCTCGACATTTGCGGATGACAGTACAGTCCATGATAGTTTTTTGTTTGACAAGCCCCCAAAGGGCACACAAACTCCAACGGCTCGGAGGGCTTTGAAGCAGAGAATGGACGGTTACCTCGAGATGGTCTCCTCTTGGGGTAAGAATAACCTCGTCGAATTTAATGTTTCAAAGACCCAATCATGTCTGAATACATCTAAAGGCGATCGAAATGACAATCTAGTCTCCTTTAATGGAAGCAATCATCCCAACAAGCCCTCCATTGATATGCTTGGTGCAACCTTATGTGACCAGCTCAGGTATGGGGGCTCAATCGAAGCCAGATTAAAGTTAGCCTCTCAGAAGTTGGGCGTATTGTACAGGGCCCGCAGATACTTTAATAGTGCACAACTGCTGATCGTAGTGACCACGTCCCAAAATATCTGAAAAAACTCTTGACTCTGTGCAGAAACGGGCGGTTCGTTTGATAGATTCGCCGATCTTAACAAACGGATTGCAATCTTTGGAGCACAGACGTCAGATGGGAATGCTGTCCTTGTTTTACCGGTATTTTAATGGAAGATGCTCTGAGGAACTAGCGTCATTGATCCGTTCGGCACCGGTGCATAGTCGAGAAACACGTCAAACGCGTGCCCAACATTTGCACTCAGTCGACATTTGTCACATGAGAACGGGTCGCCTTTACGACTCGTTCCTGTGTTCAACAGCTTGGCTGTGGAATGATCTGCCGGCCTCTGTGTTTCCTCCATCCTACAACATGGGTCTCTTCAAGAGCCAAGTTCACTCCTTCCTACCCTTTAAAAGACCCTCTACACAGCATCCCCAAAGATGATATAGGCCTTGAGGGAAATTTTTTCCTTCAGGGTCTCCTGTGTGGAGTTACCGTAAAAAAAATAAACTCACAAATTCTAAAATATAATTATAAAGATCTGCTCTATTTAATAAACAACATCATATATAACTCAGGTAAAAAGTTCAATTTCATCACAATTTTAATAAAATATGTACCGCGTTTCTATGTTTTCTTTTAATACTGGAGATGTTGGGAATGGAATTTTCCGGAATCCTAATAAATTTATATTACAAATGTCGGCACCTTCGCCAACAACGTTTCCTCTCCTATTAATTAGAGAGTCCATTTCTAAATTGGACAGGAATATTTGACAATGAAATATTTATTTGTTTCTAGAACCGGCCGTAGCTGTAGGTAGTTAGGTACTATGAATTTAAGGTCGAAGGGGTAGGGCTGTCGATCGACGTTTTACATATAAATATGAAAGATCAGAAAAAGTTACCCATTCTGAAAATTTTCAGCGAGGGCTACGTTACAGATTATAGGTAAGCAGCCACAGCTTCGCATCGTACGCATCGGACGGATCTCATCTAACGGGCTGATGAGGCGTAGTTCATTGTATTCGGATTGCCGACGCGACGGCTATTTGCAATCGGATTTTCAACCTTAGCATTCCGACTTTCTTAGCGAACGGATGTGCAATGCCGCCATTCGCATTGCACATCAGCCAAGCGCGCGCGTGCCTCCGCGGGATCGGATGACCAATCCGTATGACGTCATCGGCACGCATCGGAATAGTCGCACCTCCGAGAATTTGCGTCGGCATTACCGACGGCCTGGTGCATGCGGTCCGTCCGGTGCGGGTCAGTGGAAGAATTCTAGAATTCGTTTGATACGATCCGACCGGTGCATGCGATGCCGACCTGTGGCCACTTACCTTAAAACCTTTTTTCGGTCGCTATTTTAAATAATGTACGGAAAATTTGTGTTTTAACGTAAATCGGTCGTTTTTAATTTAATTTACAGTGCACTATTATGCTTATTTTAATTTTTTTTTTTTTTTTTTTAATTTTATATTTCATTATATTTTCAAAGCGGACAGAGTAAAACTTTTTTTTAGATCACTGTTAGCCCCCAAATAATCGTTAAAGGTGCCTCTAAAAACGCGAAAAATCAATTCCTTTAATGGCCTATATTTCATAATTTAAAACAAAAATAAATAAATTACTTTTTTTTTTTTTATTCATCCAAAGAACATAAATACATACATGGTAAAATAAAGAAAGGAGCAAAATATGTAGTCCTGCAAAGCGGTCACATGACAGCTTGTCTGCAGGTTCTACAAAGATTAATTAGTCCTAATAGTAATAGTAATATATATTAATCTTAAATAAAATAGGTACTTACATTTGACGTTAACATTATAGGTACATTAACTTAGCCATTAAGTATACATAGATAAAAATTTAAAGATACAAAGAAAAATTTAAAGATACATAGATTGCTCATTTAAAATCCATAACTTCATCGATTTCACGCAAAGCCTCTCACTTTCCTCCAATTTATAGCTTTCATTAAATTTATTGAAAATCACTGGCACCATGTATTCAAGAGTTCGACCTCCATATTTATTTGAAATTTTTGGAATTTTTAGGCCTCTTCTTTCAGTGAATCTAGTGCTGTGTTTATGCACCAGTGGCTTTTTGTATTGGCTTTCTCCCGCGTTATCTATAATAGTGATGTACCATAGGAGACCTTTTACAGGAAGTAGGCCCTCAGCACCGTATAATATTTTTAAATTTTTTCTTTGTCTGTATATCTTTGGTGTGACAATTTTTTTAACTATCGCAGTTTGTAAATTTTGGACATACTTAATATACGTAAGGCTTGTGTGACCCCAAGTTCGTATTCCATATCTCAGAATGGATTCTACCATGGAAAAATATATAAGTTTAAGTGTGCCATGTGGCAAGACAAATTTTAATTTATAGAAGCTACTCGATATAGATCGGAGCTGGTTACATATTTTGGCCACTTGCGTGTCCCACTTAAATTTATTATCTACTAATAATCCCAGATAAGCATAATCGTTTGTAAAATCGATCGTGTCGCAGTCACAATTTTTTTCAATTTTTTTATGTATGCATTCAAAATGATGAGCAATTGGTTTTGGTAAATTCCACATTTTCACACTCGGTGACCTTATATACATACATTTGGTTTTCTTAACATTAATAATTAGTCCTACATCATGCGCCCATTTGAGAAGTTCATTAAAGTCTAATTGTAAATCTTGAAGAGCTATTAAGTGATTTTCATTTGATACTACAAGTGCAGTGTCATCTGCGAAAATGAATCTAAGAGCTTTTTTAAATAATTTGGACATAGCAGTAACATATATAATGTACAATTTAGGACCTAGAATTGACCCCTGTGGCTTCTAATCCGTACTAGAGATTTACTATACTTTTTGATGAAAAAAAAAAGATCATTAGGTTTAGGTGTGTATTTTGGCCTTAAATCTTAAATTAAGTTTTGTATGAAACAGGCCGCGCAGCCGTTCCTCTTAAACATTATATTTTGAGTCAACTGGTTAGGGGCTAGTAGCTATCTATAAAGCGACATCAATATCTCTTACCCACGAACGTTTATAATATGTACGTTAAGCTGTAATAATAACACACCTTTCGTATTTCACTTGGCTTAAATAAAAAAAATGTTAAAAGTTGTAAACAAACGTTGGATCATTAGCCAAGACAGATCAAAATATAGGGTGTTTTTTTTTAGAGATTTACAAATTCAAAATGAAAAAATAAACATTAAAATAATGTTAATATCTATGACATTGGCTTCATTTTTTTAGAGGTAATTTGTATATGTAGCAGCAATGCATCGTGCAGTGAATAAATATTACTTGTTCAGTGGTATTTGTACCAATAGTACCAAAGTTTTAGACAGACAAGACAGGCTGGGGGGGGGGGGGGGGGTACACGGGGGTAAATTAAAAGAACGGCAAAGGGGTCCAAGAAAAAAATTGGGACCCTACGGTATAGATGAATAAACAAACATTTTTTTTTAAAATAAAATAAAATAAAAACAAGACGCTACTGGTTTTCGAGGTGGGATTTGTAACATAGAATTTTGTTGAAAGGTGCATAAATTAAATGTGGTAACGGAATTCTGAATACTGAACACGAAAAAATATGTTTTATTCTTCACTAAATTTATGCCACCCCAAGACATTTTTTTTATAGAAAAAAGCGATATTATTCGAGAACCAAGCTCAGTTTGACCGTTTGTCCTCCTAAACAATGTGGTATTTATTTGTTTTTCAATTCTATTTTCAATTTCCAACTGAAACCCGATACTTAAAGCATAAATAGTTTATTTCATTGGAATTAAGTAATTACACATTTTTTTATTTAATGTATTATGCCGAATTTCATTATTTAGCTATGAATGTCCTTTAAATTAAATATAATTAAAAAAGCATTAATTAAATCCTGTTTTATGATTCCATTAAAAACCGAATTTTAATTAATTTTATTTTTACACTACAGTTTATTGTGGGTGTTTTGAGTCCGGGTATATTACAGTAAATAATGCTTTATGCTCTTTCAATATTTTTTCGCTCCATTTTAATTTGTAATAAATTAATGCCAATTGGATTAATTTGTGTATCAACTCCGTGTCTCCACAAAAAAAAATAATTAGGTTCCGAACGATCAATAAGAATTAATTATTTGAGTCATAGAGAAGCAAATAATATAAAAGGTGACTCTTATGAATAAATATGAACATAATAATGTAGGAATTTCATAGAACCAATTAACTTTTCCATGAGAACGCACATATTGTTTGGTAGGAACTCATTGATACGTATTTATATATATTTATGTAATTATACGTGGAGTCTGGAAACTCGTGTTTTGCTCTAACAGTATTTTAGATTAATATTTTTTTTAATATAAATTGATTGATGAAAATACTTTTTAAACACCACTTTCTTAATATATAAATACCGACATGTTTCGAAAGCGAAGCTTTCCTCATCAGGCATACAGAATACTATTTTTTATATTACTTTATAAAATACCTTTCATTATTCTGAATTGACCCGACTCACAGTGGCAGAAGTCTGAGCGCTGAGGCGACGTTGCCCCCCGATCGGCATGTTCCCGAAATGTAAACATGTGTGTATTATTTTTTAATAATGATTTTTCAATTAACCAAAGACATAAAAAATTCTACGAAATATTACATTCTGATATTACTCTGTTATGAGTCACAGAAGAGAGATATTCAGGCGCTCATTTACGCTGCGGTATTTAAGTATTTTTGAAGGTGTGCGAAATAAAGTTGTATATGTGTACTTATCATTAATAAAAAGTAACAACAATATTGCAGGAAATATTTTTCAAATTAAATGCTTTATTAAAATAAAAATAAATAATCGTGTTTTGTCTCGATTCAAAATAAACCACTTTTTTCCAACCTTTTTCAAATGATTTGTCTAAATAGTTTTAAAAGAAAATTTTAAAAGGATGTCAATGCGCTTTTTTGTATAAGGAAAAAAATACATTATATCCATATCTATTTACTCAAGTTGTTACATTTTTAAGGAAGGTTGTTTTTTCATAATATTTTGTTTTTAAATCTTCAACCTAAAATTCGTATATCTCTAAGAAAGATAAAATTCATGTAATATTTTGTACTGTTTACCAATAAAACGTTAAATAGAAAGGCTTAAAAAAAATATTTTTCCTTATAGAGGAGAATTTTTTTCACGATTTTCAAAACTAATAAACAATTTGTGACTCTTCACTTCTGTTTACTTGTCTCTTAATAAATAAATAACATATTAGTAAATATGATCTTTAACTCGATTTATTTACCTTTCAGAAAGCCGCTATGATAACACTTTATTGATGCGCATTGTGTATGTATTTATCATTAATTTAAAAGTAAAAAGTTACCAAGGAAAATATTCTATAATAAGGTTATGCTGGATAATTTCAATCTATCGTAATGCGAATAGGCGTGAATGTAGGAAAGCAGAAGGGGAATATGTTTAAATTTGGGCTACATCGAATTGCTTATTTAGGCAGTTGATTTTATTTATTTTTAGAGATTTGTTTATTTCAAGAGCTTCTAAATTATTTAGGGGTAGACCCACCCCATTTCTATGGAGTATATTTATATCATTTCAAAGAATTAACAACATTTAAATTAATTAGAACTAATAAAAATTAAATAGCTTTTCGTATTAACACTTAAAAACAACAATGAACTACAAAATAGTTGAGCGTCGAGAGCGGCGTTGCGCCAAATCATCGAAATCCGCCACTGTTCGACACCACTTAAGCATTTGATTCGCTTGCTCATAATTCTAAAACCACATCTTAGTGCTTCTCCGATATGTTTTCCATCCACTTGCGAGTCATGTACCCATTATTCTCTTCCCCACTACAACACTCCTTTCTCCATCCATCCGTTCATAATAAGTCAAAAATATCGAAGCGTCCCTTTCCTACTCCTATTAATTGACTAATTGTTATTCAGCTCACATTAATACTATTATTAATTATCTAATTACCTTTTATCAATCAAATGAAATAAATCGATTTTTTATAAATGGTTTTCTCCGTTAGGCTGGCCGCCCATTAGGCCGCATGGCTGCGGTAACCTGGCTGCCTAGTGCGCGGCCAGCCTTATTCTCATCACAAGTAGCATTTAAACGAAGCTTTGATAATGTGGAGTGAACATATTTAGCCCCCATAAAAAATATGTATAGGTATATTAATTATTATATCAATAATGAAAAGGCCGGAAAGACCACGACCCCCAAAGTTGTATTCTCTTACCAGATTAATAATCGTACATAAGTGATCCAACTTCTCATGAATCTTTTTATAAAAAGGTATAGGTACTATTAAAGTGTAAGAAGATAAAATCTACTTTCTAAAACTTCTGTAGACACAAATACAATCCACAGAAGGAAAATACCTATATTTTGTCATCAAACAGAATGCGAGCGAAACCTTCAATGCGTACGACCTATTTATATTGTAGCTGATCGGAGCGTAACGTGAAACATGTCTCTCGAATATAAAGCAGACGAGTATCTCACCTGGCTGTAAATGTTGCCGTTTTTCATGCATAAAACAACGATGCCTACATATATTCCAGTTATGAATTCGCTGTGAGCTTTCACGTAAACACTGCTGTGTCGCCCATTGCCCGGGTAATATGCCCTTCTGCCGTGTTTTGGAACTCCCGTGCTTCTCTTTTCTTGGTGTATCATAACATATTATATATCCTGTTGATAATATGGCCTTTGCTTTGGATAGGAAACACACTTGGGGCGTGCTGTAACATTTCTTCAATGGTGTTAACATACCTAGTTGCATCGTCTCAAATATTGGACGACAAAAGTTGAACAGTTGAGCAAATATGTTCTAGAAATAATGTTGAAGAGATGTGTGCTGTTCTGAAATACTTCCGTCGTGACACAAACCTATAAAAGCGTGGTTTTATTTGTAGAGTTTCTGAAACATACAAAGATAGCATCGGGCAAGAGTAGCATAAAAAATATGTGCTGCCCGTTCTACTTACATATTTTAATACCAAAAAAATTGTATACTGTGCCCTTAAGGTATTTTTTCTTGAAAACGGCTTTTTAGTAATAATCCAGTATCAAATAGAAGTACAGTTTTTTTTTCAATTATCAATTTAACATTTCATATCAGTTTTCAATCAATCGATTAGGTATTATCTAAGGTATGCCAAGTTATTAGAACGTGGGCGCTGCACGTTTTGTTGTTCCAAAACACGGTAAATATTTTTATTTCTCCAACTAGTATTTAGACGCCAAAATGACTATGGCTAAAAGGGCTACCACTGCAAACAATGAATTTATACAACAACTATACTATTATCCAATATTCTTCAGTTCATAAATTGTCTACCGGTCAGTGGGTGAGTTGGCATCGCGTTTGGGTCTCACCCAGGCGTCGTTAGTTCAATTCCTCGGATGGATAAGTCATTCATTTACGACACAAGCAACATCTTCCGCTTACTGTGATGGTAGTAGGAGATTTTCAAATATTCTCAGGTTATTCGTAACCAGAGAATATTTGTCTTTCTTTAAAAATACAGTTTTTGAATTATATTGCACCTTATTTATTAAAGTACAAGCCGATACATAATTATAAAGTGCAGCACTATCAAACACGGTAAAATAAAACTCATTTCTCGGTGTTGTAATATCATATTATCAAAGGGCACATGACTTTCGCGTAAGTAGAGAGTGGCAAATAATTATTTTAGCCTCGTTTACAAATTTGTTAAAAAGCAAAATTCTAACTGAAACAAGAACCGTATCAAAGGGGGCTGAACCAAGTCGCTAATTTGAGTGATAGTAATTTTCCGTTTGGCCGCACCGGTGTCGGTGGCTGTAGGCGGTCGCAAGGGACCTTACTACTCCACTACTCGTATAGGAACTAGGAACTAGAATCTAGTTGCTAGATTAAGCCGCTCATCTACACTGAATCACGGGGAACAATATAATATAGACCATTGTTCCGCGGAGGCCGGTGTCGCCACGTTAATTATTGAATGGCGAATGTTCCGACAGATATAAAAATAAATCTACCTCTGTTGTATAACAAAAAACCGGTTTTATTTCTGTTTGGCCTGTTTTACTAGTACAAGACCATGGTGTTAGACAGAGTCTCAAACAATATTTAGTTTCACAATTTTCTTTTATTTTATGTGATACCACACAAGTCTAAACTACTCCCAACCATCGGGAGCCAGTGAGACTGACATCCCTAATCGGGGTATGTTTTGAGGCTGAAAGTATTGAAGAGGGGAAGGAGATGAGGAAGAAGAAAGGTGGGGAAGTGCCTGGCTAATTAGATCTGGTCAACAAACACGGCTAAAGCCATTTCAAGCAACGTTTCGATTCTGAATAATGGTCTTTCACCAGGGCGATACTGACAGTATCTACCACCCTGGAATGTGCCGCAAATATACTACATATTAATTTTAATTAATATATTGTGAAATAACACAATTTAATCAAATATAATTTACTTCTGCACGCCGGGATTTGAACCCGCGACCTCCGGATTTGTAGCCAAGGATCGTAACCACAGTTTTTTCGTGATCGTTGTATGATCAACTGGTACACGAGTCCCAACTGCCCAAAGCTAGTAGGACTATGGTATTCTCGATTTGAGGTATATTGCAATCCTGAAGGAAGTGAGAAAGGGAAGCAGTTGCATTCACAATCTACCTGGCAAAACATATTTCATTACTAAACATGGTTACTGATATTTTGATATTTTTTCCTATTACAGGAATCAATTTTATTAAATGCTGTATGTACTACATTTAAAATTTTCAGGTGGTAAACTGTTTTTTTTATTCCTCGTTATCTGTTAAACTTTACTTACTTCAGAACGGGTACCGGGATACAAAACTAATCTGTATTTATATTTTTGAGGACGCTCAACATGCTTTTGTTAGGTACTATTCGAGATTTCCTGATTTTCATTACGATCATTTATCTGATTCAAATGCTTGTACTTTATTACAAAACTTTTCTTATTGGATGAAAATAGAAGCTCCTGTTGCGAGAGTTATCACCGTATCAAAGGGATATTTCATTTCAATTCTGAAAATTGGAAAAGTTACGGCGAAAAAATTAACAACAGATTTACCCCGAAATATTTTTTTCCACGGTGACTTTCAAGGATTTTGAAGGAATGGGAATCATTTTCTCCCCAACGCCGAGCTTTTCAATGTATATATAATAAAGGAAACATCAAACAATATTGGATCACTTATTCAAAAGTTTACTGAATCGACAAAAGTATCGCAGCTTTCCTTTATGGATGCTCCGGAATTGGATGTTTTATTCGTTCAAAACGTAACGAACAGCTGTCGAAAAATAAAAGATGTGAGAGTTTATTGAATGTTGCCGCTCGCAAAAATACACACAGAAAAAAACAGAAGCATAAGTGCCAATTTTGATGCGGATTTCCTTATAAGCGCCTTTTATGCGCGCGTGTAAGTGTTGTGATCTTGGAACTGAATTAAAGGTGATAAATTCAATAATGACCGAGTTTCAAAAATGATAGTCATTCGCCATTTAAAGTATTATAGATATGACCCAGGTTTTCACGAGATTTCATGAATTATTCTTGACATTATTTTGTTTGTCTTGAATAATAGAATTTTTTGATCAACTTATCACCATTCATTTCAATGAGTTGGTAATCAAAAGCTGTTTATAATCCTTTGTTAATATTCAAAATTCATTAAAAACAATACATTTGGTTGATGAATTGACTTTCAAATCGTCTAGATTGTTTTTTTTTAATAAATAACAAAACATAATTCGATCATCGTTTTTTAATAGTAAACTTAACTTTATCGATTATTGCCATCACTACCACGGTTTTTATTAAGGCATTTTTTTTGTTTTTTTATACATGTGATACCGCACAAGAGTGTCAACTGCACGGAGCCAGTCGTACTATGGCATCCCCGTTTGTGGAATGCGAGGATAAAGGAAACCAGGAAAGACCTGATAACTTAACGTAACTGGGAGTTTTCTCAGTCTGAATCGAGGTACACGTACCTATAGTTGATATTGATTCATTTCATTCAAATTCATAAAAAAAGTATTTTTAATCATTGAAGATAATATTAACAAATAAAACATTGTTTACATCACTTTTATTTTTCTGTGTATTTTCGGTCTCGTGCTTCGATTTGGCAGTTGTTAATATAATATGTTCATATAAATTGGTAACTTATTGATGTGACATTATAATTAAAAAAAATAAAACAATAGCATAACTTTTATCATCCTGAATTAATTCCCATACATTTTTTGGGTGCTACCTTTTTATAACTACAAGATTCTGCCCGAATTTATTTGTAAACGATAGATAGTGACCATTGACAGTTCTTAGAAGTCAAAGTATGATACCGATAAAAAAATGATGGGATGGATTGGGGTAGCCGTAACTCAGTTGGCATAGAGCGCAGGTCCCGTATAGACCATGAGGTTCTGGGTTCAAATTCCAGCTGTTACCATTACCCTTTTTCTCTCTCTTTTGGGTCTCGTGTTTCAATTTAGAAGTTTTTAATATTATCTATAATATTCAATTTTCAATTTCTTAAATGATTATTTATTGATGTTTAAAAACCTCATTGTAATATCTTAATCATCGAAGAAAACAATATTAACATAACCTAGATGAAACATGAAACCCAAAAAAACAACAGAAAATAAAAAGATATCAGTCGCATCTGGGACTCTAACCCAGGACCTCTGTCTTTCCGGGACAACCGCTTTACCAACTTAGCTAATGAGACCAGTTCAATTTATGTCACCTTCATCGATATCATATCTCAAATTCAAGTCTTAAAAATGAAGGATAATATTAAAAATGGAGGATAATATTACCAGGTTCGATTTTTTTATTTCTGTTGTTTTTTCGGTTTCATGTTTCATTTAGGTTAAGTGAATATTGTCTTCTTCAATGATTTCTTTAATAATTAAAAAAATATATTACAAGGGGGTTTATAAACGTTGAACCAAAAAAAACATATATATATTTTGTCACGCAGTGATTTTAAACCCACGTCAAAATCCAAGAAGCTTTTCGCCGTGCAACGTAGATTATTAATCGACACTTATTTTAGTTACTACCTTCAGATTTGGTACTGTCTTTGCTCTCCGTATTTTTCAAGAGCACAGCCTGTTAAATTGCGCCTCAATGAGGACAATCAGCTTTAACTTATGCGCATAATAAATTGTAGCTCGTTTTCGACAAAGGGCGCACAATTACGTACTCCTATTTCAATGCTTTGAAGGGAAGTGTTGAAGGGAAGTGCACTATAACTCCACCCCTTATAATTCACCTTTTGATCAATATTCCATCTTCATCTAATATGTACCCCACATTCTTCGGGGTTCCTTGACAGCACTGAAGAGAGAAGCCAATAGCAGTGTGATATAGGCGTGTCTGTGTGCTAGAAATAAATTCAATTTTATTCTACTTCAAGTGAGAATAATCAGACATTTTCAAATATTTCAATTATTTCAAGAACAGAAAATCAATTTACTCGGCTTGTCTGAGGTCCAGGAGTCGAGAGGTCTTGACGACATCATTTTTCTTTAAAATCGGTATACAAACT
Source organism: Halesus radiatus (assembly GCA_022606495.2). NCBI lineage: Eukaryota > Metazoa > Arthropoda > Insecta > Trichoptera > Limnephilidae > Halesus > Halesus radiatus. Next base: position 31,054 of record JAHDVE020008604.1, on the reverse strand, counting down.
TCTAGGTTTTTTGTTCAGTGCTTGGCAGGCTCGGAGAGACGATTGTACGGGCAATAAGTGAACACGTGACTCACATTATGGAAGAATAATATATTTTCCCCTCAGATGGTAAACTTTATTCTAACAGTTTCTCGTGTGAAAAAAAAACTCTTTATAGGGTATTTCGGATAGTTTGAACAGGGTTTGAAAAAGCTTTGCTCCGGTACAAGTGTACACAATTTCATATAATAAACGACTTCCTATGTTATTATTAATGATAAATATGCATCGTCATAATTATTTAATTCGACAGTTGTACTTTCAATGTTTACATATAATAGTAATAAAAAAAAAATTAAAAAAACATTTGTAAATGGTAAATATGAAGGTCGAAATACATTTTGTTATCTGTCTAAAAACAGACATTGTCTGGTGTGTGGTGTGTCTCGGGTTTCGGGCAATAAAATGAGATATTAAATTATATATTGCGTGAAAGTGGTAGGCTGCGGTATTTCAGTGCCTTGTGCCTCAAAAGCGAAGTTGACCACATGGTGGAGTTAACTATAGAATTTATGAGGTTGTTGTCGCTTTTGTCGAGTCTCGAGCAAATCCCCGCTGAAGCGATGCTCAAAGACAAGATTAGGGTCGGTATCTGAACCTAGGATTAAATGTATGGCTTCGGTCTGAGCTTGGTGATTGTCTCATACACCAACCGGCCTGGGCAAAGGGATCCAAATTCGCATTTGCGAGTATGTTCGGAAGCACTTACTCTTCAAGTCACAAGGACAAGATTCCCAATAATACAAAGTTTGCTACCTTCATGTTGTATTTTATATCTGTTGTTAACAGATGAGCCTACAAATCACGTATATGTAATCCAACAAAAAACATTGTTCTTCGTGTCATGAAAGCTATATCATTTGTAGGATCCTTTGAAAAAAGCGGTGAAATCCACTGCGACACCTGTTTCACAGTTCTTAGATCCTTGTAACGAGGATTTCCCTTAGAAAATCTTTTAACCCACTGCGCTCCACTCCTGAACAACCGCAATCCACCGTCACACTTCACACCTCTTACTTCTCGAAAACCTAATCTTAAGGGTTCCCATTGTCGCCAGATCACACGTGACTGAGAAGGAGATTGCCTTCTCCTTTCAAATGATATAGGCTTATAAGGCAGGGGTTATATACAATGAATTCAATAAAGTACCGGTATAATAAATTCTTTAGGTGGAGGGCAAAGTCAACGGGAACGGTTTGTATGCTTCTAAATTTGTGACGGAGTAAGTGACGGAATGGGGTTAATAAAATGTTACCGGCAATCCGTGCCCGACATTGCTCGGAATCCAAGCGAACAGTGACATGCACTTCATAAAGGCTGAAAGCTGTGCCTACCCCAAGAAAACTGATCCACAAATATAAATTAAAAGATTGTGTGTCAAAATGTTTCTCCATGAATTTGAAATAATTTTCTATTTTCTATTTACGATAATAATAAAATGCCTTTTTTACACACTCAATTCACAATTCATACCGAAACGTGAAAAATTACACGCATCCTACCTTTGACCACATATTAATGCACGGCACTGCATGCGATATGGACTATTCTTTGAGAAATTAAAAAAATCCACCAATACCAGGTAAAACGCAATCTACAATATTTTTTTCGAATCTCGTATCAGTTCAAAGCAAGAATCTGAAAATCTCGTACGTTAAAATGGTTAAAATAAAAATAAAAACGTTTCTGCTCATTAAAACTTTATGGTTGAATAAATTCAAATAATTCAGCTTCGGTTTATAAAAGTTTGTGGGCAGAAAACATTTTATAATCACGCTTGATGGAATAATGTTTTACTAATACAAAAAAAAATTAGGTTTATGAGTGTTTTGAAAAAGGTTCTAAATACGTAAGAAAGTATCACGTGTTTTGTTTCCACAAATTCATTAAAATAGAAAACTAGTTTGCTAAAAGAACAAAGTGTAAACTCATTTTATTTAAATTCTTCCCCACTATCATAATTAAAATTCTCTTCGTGAAGAAATTCTTGAGCAAAGTGTTGCAAAGTAAAATATTATCACTGTACTCTAGAACTACGGGAGCATTTGAGGGTAGGAAGACACTTATAACGGGTTAGATAATTTTTTATTCGTTTTGTAAAATAATGTGTTTTTGTAGAGTAAATTCATAAAATTAAAAGGGTGTATCTTTGTTCTTCACTTTTGAAGTATGTGTAATCATTTTGTGGTGTCATAATTAATATTAATTGATAAACTAAAGTTCTTTAAAACTTAAGACAAGATTTTTGTGCATAGTGCAAAGGGTAACAATTATTATTTTTATAAACAATAATTATTAATCTAAAACACTCATCCAAATTGAAAAAAAATACTAATAAAGTTGGTTGTTTACAGGTGAAAATATAATAAAAACAGTAATTATTGAATGGAACACTAGTATATATTGATTAACTTGGCGGGGTTTGCGATAAGCCGACGTAGCTCAACGGTAGAGCATCTGACCGGATATTAGAAGGGTGCGGGTTCGAGTCCTGCCGGCGACATTTATCTTTGCTCGGAAGGTTTTTCAATTTGGATGAGTGTTTTAGATTAATAATTATTGTTTATAAAAATCATAATTAATAAATTAATAAGAATTACTTTGTTTAAACCACTTTTTATAATATATAGATATCTAAATGTCTCAGAAGCAAAACCCCCTTCATCGGAATAAACAATAATAAAATTAATGACAAGTGTGGATAAATAATAAGAAAGTAGAACAAATTAAGTAATGGAAGTGGGTAAGTAATTAAATAAAAATAATTGAAGAAAAATTGGAAATAATTAAATAAAATGATTATATTTGAAATTTACAAAGAAATTATTTTTATGATTAATATAATAAAATCAAGAAAATGACAATGCATAAAAAAATATTAATACATACTACTATGAAAATTTATATTGATATATTATAAACATAGTTATTAATGTAAAAACAAATTTAACAGATAACTAAGTATTTAAAAGATTATTAGTAATATTTAATTGACTATTAACACTTTTCCTAATATCCAAAATGTCATATTAATCTCATTTTAAACAAGTTGTATCTGTATATCATTTGTTTTTAAATATATTGTATATATTTTATTTACATATCGAGTTTTTGTTTGTGTTCAATAGAAATGCATGACTTCAGTAGAGGCTGCTTGAATATATTTTCATTTGACAAAATCACTGCTTTTCCCACTTCAAACTTTAAACGAATACTTTTTTATACACGATTGGAATGAATAGGATTATTAAGAACATCCATTAATCAAATGAATTTCTTGTGAAACAAAAGCTCATGAGCAAACTGCAGAAATGTCATATTACCTACGTTTTCAAACCACTCCATAGTAATTATTGGTATAATATGGTCATGTAAAATTGCACCCGTTCATAAGAGGGTATAACTGCATTCATTTTGTGGTTTTAAGTCATACTTTTTAATCTCTAAGTGTCAAATCGGATTTAAAAAAAATCATAAACATTTTTTTCATACTTCACCCTGTCGTTTCAAAGCCGTGAGTTGTGGCATCTTGCAATTTGGTAATTGCATTTGCCTCACTTCATAGTGTAGATGAGATAATCTAGTTTTCTTCTACATGATTTTTAAAAATATCGCAATTTTCCGCTTTTCGACGTCGAACCTTTACATAAGTTTCCCAGTGTATTCACGACTATTATTGAAGCCACGTTTATCAATAAAATTGTTTTTTTTTCGTTTTACGGCTTTGAATATAAAAGCGGGCTTTGTGTGTATTTTTATTTATCAAATCATAGACCGTCGTTAAATTGCCCTTCGGGATGTCTTCCCTTATAATCAATTTCCCATTACGTTTCTGTTATTTATATAGAAACGTATTGATTCAAAGAACATAACCCAGTTTTTCGTTGTAACTGCGTTGTTTTGATAACAAAGCGTTGATCTCTTTTGGCGTGTTAAATAATATTTTTGGACATTAATAAAACATACTTTGTTTACGCCACTATTTTTAATATATAACCATGTACATGTTTCAGAAGTAAAGCTCCCCTCATCAGGATAAACAATATACTAAAAATAATGACAAGTATAGATAAATAATAAGCAAATGGTGATTACGCATCTTTTTAAGAAATAATCATATAAATAATTTATTAACAATTACTTTGTTTAACCGTTTTAGTTGTATTCTTATTTTGCAAGTATGTATATAAATTGCTACAGATCTTCTGTGTTTTTAAATAAAAAAACGTATGGTATTCAATAAAAATGCAATAAATTGAGCAAATATTAATCACTTTTAATGATTTTTTTTTGAACATATACAAATGAAGAATGAAATTACATGAATATTATAGTTGTAATTAAAAAAATACACTTTTACAACTACATTACTACTAACTACTAACATTAAAAAATACAAAAAAACATAAGATTGTTTCACTTCACAATTGTGTTTTCCCGTGGTCCATGAAGTCCCCTTTTACAGCGATCGCATATGAGGTTGGATCGCCTTATCTCATTTGCTTTGCTGCACATATTCATTTATGGGAACAAAAGTTTCCTCGTCCGTAGTGCCGCTGTCATTTGATACATTACGGCCATCCTCAATAGAACTAACTTCCGACGGGTGAAAAATGTCGATTAACTTTAGGATGTATTTATTTTAAAAGGATAAACAATGATCAGTTATCAAGACACGGGCCAACCGCAATACACCAAGCTCAAATTGAACACTCCCGAGGACGACAAAACGCACACTGAAAATTGGAGCGCCATAGCGCTGAATCACAATTTACGTAACTAAAGCTTACAACGCGATGGTGCTGTGCCGCACTCTAACGGTTAAACACATTTATTTATATTTTATATACATTGGTTTAAACAAATTAATTGTTCAATTTTTAATTATTAATTATTTTTATTGAGATTTAAAAACCTCATTTTAATATTTAAACATTGTAGAAAATAATATTAACATAACCCAAATGAAACATGAAAACGGAAAAAAAAATACAGAAAATAAAAAGATTTCAGTCGCATCTGGGACTCGAACCCAGGACCTCTGCCTATCCGGGGCAACCACCCAATAATATGGGATTAAAAATGTAGAATTATATTTACAAATCTTGAATTTGAGATATGATATCGATGAAGATGACATAAATTGAACTGGTCTCATTAGCTAAGTTGGTTAAGTGGTTGCCCCGGATAGGCAGAGGTCCTGGGTTCGAGTCCGAGATGTGACTGAAATCTTTTTATTTTCTGTTGGTCTTTTTTTCCGTTTTCGTGTTTCATTTGGGTTATGTTGATATTATTTTCTACAATTATTAAAAATGAATTGTTATTAATTTATTAATTATGACGCCACAAAGTAATTAAGCATGTTTTGAAGAAATCATTATATATAAATGAATTACAACATTTTGTTTGTATTCACCATTTTATTAACATATACAGACACATGTTTCGAAAGCAATGCTCTCCTCATTACAAATATTTAGAAATGTGAAAATAAAATACGGAATATGTAGATATCTGTATATATTAGAGTGGTAATGCAAAGTTTTTTTGTAATTCGTTTATTAATAATGACGCCACAAAGTGAATACAAACCTTTTGAAGAAATTTTAAATAATTATACACCTAGAATAAATGTAATTATTTTACATTAAATCCTATCGAAGAGCAATGCCTGCATATAATTCGACAACCAACTTAAAGCACGCTCCGTTTAATTTGTTTTCTTATTATCATGTTTATTTACTATCTTTTATCGTACCTCTTATCGTAATTCATTATTAATTTCATTCAACTCGTGTAATAATATGACTGATTGCACAATTCACCCATTCCAGACCTCCACGGTCGGGGGTTAAGGCTCTCGACTACGAATCCGAAGGTCACGGGTTCAAATCCCGGCGTGTGCAAGTAAATTTTACATAATTAATTTGTGCTGTTTCACAATTAATTAATTTAAAAATAAGATATATTATATTTGGGCACGTTCCAGAGTGGAAGATACTCTCAGTATCGCCCCGGTGAAAGACTACCTTTCAGAATTGAAACGTTGCATGAAATGGCTTTTAGCCGTGTTTGGTGACCAGATCTGAATAGCCAGGTATTTCCCCACCATCCTCTTCTTTTTCTCCTTCCCCTCCCCAATACCTTCAGCCTCACAACATTCCCCAATTGGGGATGCCATAGTCTCACTGGCTCCAGACGGTTGGGAGCAGTTGAGACTCTTGTGCGGTATTCATGAAGAAAAAAAAAAGACCAACTGGTATTATTTTTTTTTATTGATTAATCTAATAAAATGATTTGGTTCACTGGATGACATATGAACACCCGTTATGAGGGGTTGCGAGGATTGAAAATGTCTCACCAAGGGTGCCTCTACCTGCTACCATCATAAAGGCACCCTCCCCAATCTATTATGCAGCGACTTCATTCTGCCCCAGCGCCTACCTTATATGCGGAAAGACATACTCTAATGTGGGTCAACACGTCAAGTTTTAATATGATTGATGATGACAACATTTATCATAAGATGACATCATATGGAAAATCTAATGAATGCTTTTAGCAAACTTAGGTTTTCTACAATGTGACCCAGTTAGTAGTGGAGTGAGAATTTCTTTATTTTTCGGGATAGGATCGTTCATAATAAATTATCCTCTCTCAAAGCACATTTCAATGTATCAAAATTATTTCAGTATTCTGTACGAAAACACAACTAATATTTTATTTTTTTGGCTTTTCGATGAAGTGGTAAAATTGCTTTATTCAGTATCTCAACAAGTGGGAAATACTATCAGTATCGCCCTAAAGACACACCTCCAATCAGAATCGAAACATTGTATTATTTATTTTTTTTAATTATGTTATAATACATTTTAAACACTTAGAAGCAATCACTTTGTGGTTTGACATCATATTAATTGAAGTAAACACTTTGTTATAAACCAGGAATTTATTGTATTTTCACGCCAATCGATTTTGCTTCGATAAAACTTCGTCAGAGCAAATATAATAACTTATTAATAAATCTAAGCGAAACCGGTTGGCGTAAAAATACAATAAATTCGTGATTTATAACAAAGAGTTTGCTTTATTAAATATTATAATAATTGTTACAAAACGAACATGTAATTTAAATAATATAATACAATAAATTTATATATAATTTAAGTTTTTAAATAAAGATTTTAATTTTTTTTTTTAAATTGTGAATTGTAATTTTTTTCACTTCTTCGGGAAGACTATTAATATATTTAATCCCTTTATAAATATGGTTATTGTACATCTGTTGTGTAGAAATTAAAGGAAGTGTGATATTGTATTTATGCCCTTATGTTGAGTTTAGTTTTTATTGTTTTAACGTGCTATCTTTGAATATTTGACCAGATTTGAATAGCCAGGTATTTCCCCACCTTCCTCTCCCCCTTCTCCTTCCCCTCCCCAATACCTTCATCATCACAACATTCCCCAATTGGGGATGCCATAGTCTCACTGGCTCCAGACGGTTGGGAGCAGTTGGGACTCTTGTGCGGTATTCATGTAAAAAAAAAATATATATATATATATATATTTGTAATATTGAGTATTTTTATAGATGTTAATTTTTGGATTTATGATTTTTTTCTGCAATGCAGCTGATGGGAATGTAGATGATATGTCAGTATTACTTTAATATTAAGTCTTTAACCACCTTTACAGGACTTATAATTTCTTTATGTGAACCTTCCTATCCAATAATTATATACTGAATTATTGAGTGGATTAACGCGTAATAAAATTTTCAAGCCATTTCAAGCAAACTTTGGATTCTAAATTGTGTGCGACAATGAAAGCATCTACCACTCTGGAACGTGCCGCCAGTCCACTGTAATATTATCTTAAATTAATTTAATGTAAAATAACACAATTTAATTAAATAAAATGTATCAATTACCCTCAACGAAAATATGAAACAGAAGAAGACAAGGAAAGAATACGGTCGCTTGGATCGTAATTTAATTAAAATTTAAAATTAATTATAATTTACTTGAATAATATAAATTCTAGAAGATAATTACTTAGGGGCATGGAATTCCCGCAATAATTACATACATTCCCAAATAACATATTGTACTAAGAAAGCGATAAACCAGGCATCTGACTAAGGTCATAATATGATCACTGAAAAAGTAATTTTCTTTGGAATATTAATAATTACCACCCGAGCACCTTTGAACATAGGGTAGGTATCTTTGCAACCGATTCCGCTGCTCGAATGGCCGATCCAAGATATACAACTAACACAGAGTTATTTATAATTTACTAACACATTCCGTTGTTAATTAATTTCATATATACTCGTACGCATTAAAAATCCGCGTCATTTTAATTTTAGGTGCAATAAAATTTTACGTTCAGGCATTTCCTATTTGCATTATCATAATATAAACATAGCATTTGGTGACATGTTCATGTGGAAACTGTTGAGGGTAGTTATCAACATAACAAGTAAGTAATCTGACTAACACATTAATTTCGTGTTTTATTACTAGGTTCACGTTGATTTATTATAACGCATCACCATTCAGAATTGTGCCTTCTTTTTTTCTTTAATTTACCGTTCGCCCATATTTGCCATTATTGTTGCATTCTATAATTATGTCCCTTTTACAAGTTCACGAACGAGTTTCAGCTCTATGATTGCTAATCACAATAATTCTAGAATTAACTCACACGGACCTTGTAACTAAATTCATAACAAATAAATTTGTTAAATTTCTACTTTAGATTACATTATTTATTGTATTTTTTTCTCATTTTACTTAATCAAGTGCACTGTACATTTTACTTTTAACCTACCATTCTTGCAGATATACACATGTGCATATACAATTTATTTCGCAACCTTGTTTAATAACAAACGCTACATTTATGAATGTTTCTAAATATTAAATCGTTACCCATCTAACTTCATATTTTAATTAAATTAATTGTTATGTAATATATAATATATCTGTCCTTTTTTTCTAATATACTAATAAAATAAAATAAAAATCCCTCATATATTATGTAATATGAACAAAGCTTATTTGTCTGTCCTAAAACGGGAACTCCCAGTTGGAAAGTGTTCTTAGGGGATTTTTTATTTATTTAAATAAAAATAAATATTCATCTAAATAGATTAGTTTAATGAAAAAATAATCATTAGCCTTAATCGTTTTTTTACCTTAAAATAACCTTTTACTTAACTCTCCTTATTAACTATTCCCTGCCGGGTGAAGTTTTATCACTCCTAACAGGCCACAATAAGTATATCGGATAAAATTCTTAGGTAACAATCATCAACTTTCCAGGAATACATATGTATTGGTGAATATTTATCGGGGATATAGTCATAATTATAAAGTTTTAATTTAATTAGGAGATAATATGCAGGTAATGAAACTCGATTTACTTACCTACATTATTTTAGAATATAAAAATACGTTAATTCTCTTCATCATTTCTAACAATCAGCTCCTAAAATTTCAGATAGACGTTCCTTTTTCCAAGTTTGTACTAAATCTATTTATCAAAATCTCTATGCGGGTACACGTTTATACCCATTTTACCAGTTTACCAACACATTTTAGAAAAAAAATCGAATATTATTTCACGTTACAATCTACATAATTTTTTTTTACTTTTAACCTCACCCCAGTGTAAAAATATTCTTCATTTACCGAAAACATTATCTCCAATAACGTGGTACAAATTCACCGAGCAGTAACGCACAATTCCCTCTGCGATAGTTCTACGATCTCATTTGCTGTGAAGTAGTTCCCCGAATCTTCCCATTTCCAGCCATTCGGCCTCGCCATCCCTCATTCCGGCGACAAATGAGTCAACAGCGCCTTCTGCCAATCTCGGGTTACACGTCTCGACTACTAGCCTACTGAGTACTTGCAAAGTGCTTAAGGTTGGCGGAAACTGGAAAAATAGCACAGTGATATATACTAGGATCTCCAAATATTTTCTTATTTATTTTGAAATAATTTATATTTATTCGGAAAAATTGTTATTTGAGAAGGGAGCAATACGTTTTCATTTGTTCACAGGGGATATTTTATTGCCAACTTATAAGTATGTATTCTTCTAGATAAAAAGAGAAAGCTTATGACTGATGATTTTTTATGATTCCAATGACGATACCCCAATGACAATTTTCTCGATATTTCAACCTGTAAATATAAATTTTTCCTATAAATCTGCATCCCGAAAGAATTACTTCAAACGATCATATTCGATTATCTAAAGCCGATGTTTCAACCGACGAAAATCGGGAAAAACAACCCCCCGAAAGTTCCTGGACAATACAATAAGAACAAAAATTCTTAGAAAAGTAGGTAGCCTTACAAAACTTAACAATTTTTAAGTACTCTGCCCAATGTGTATTTTATATTAAAAATGTATTTTATTGATAACTTTATGATTTAAATTATACCTAAATATACACCATTCTTACCATAACCCTTAAGTACTCGTTAGCATGAATTAATAGTATTTTTTATTAAATATTTTATTCTATTTTAACATCATTAATGTCTTCATTACTCCGAACATTAACGTTATTGGTCGTTCGAGATTTCAGTTTTCGAGAAGGAAGACTTCGGGAAATTATTCGGCACAGCGTTAATCCACTGCAAAATCTATTAAAACGTTTGAGACGGTTTGACTAGTGTGTTGTCAAAGGGATTTGGGGGCTTTTGGTTAACAGTGTCATATTGAGGATCAGCAACATAACGTGAGGGGGTTTGATGACGTTGCCTGATAGCCAAAAGGATATTCCCGAGGTGCGCGCCATGATATCCGGTTAAGTTGAGACAGGTTATACTTATGGCAAACCCCTACTTATTGTTTATTCTGCATGGGAAATTTTTTAATAAAACTGAGGTTTTCCCAGAGACGTATTTTAGTAAAGTGGGTTGAAGGTCACGTATTATTACAACCTCGCCAGAATAAATAAAAATAATACCCCGATTATATTGAAATATTGATCAATGTTTTACATTTCATGATTTTTTTTCAAAATATTGCTAAATTTTTTCCACGAAGAACCCTTCTAAGGACATAATCCTTGCTAAGTAAAAAGCATTTTGAAAGCTTTTTCCAAAATATATTCTACTAAAATATATAAAATAATCTGTCCGGCTTCGAATGGGATTTTAGAAATAAAAAAATCTAACGGAACAAATGAAAAATATACCTGAAACAAAAAATGTCGAATCTTGTCTTTTTGACAGTGAACTGAGTATTTTAATGTTTTCTAGATCATTATAGCAATAGCGTTGCAATCTGAAAAACATCGGCACATTTGAAAAAAATGTGTAAATTTCGTGACGCCAGAACTCACATTTCAAGAGTTGTTGCTGCTTCACTCACATTAAATTCTGCTTCATGGTTAAAATTTGAATATAAAAAAAAAAACAATTGAATGTATTTTAATGTCGTACCTGTCTTATTTTTGACGGTTAAAAAAGCTCAATATAGAAATGATGTTGAAAATAGTTTCATTGACCTAGAAAACACGTACGTCCAAAAATTGTTCAAATTCTATGACGCTCACCTAAATCAAAATCAAAAAATTAAATTTTTTTAAATTTACAAAAATTTTGTATCAAGCGAAAAAAATCGCTTTGTCAACTTGTTGTTGGGAGAATCATCCCCTGTTTTCAGGTCGTAAGGGCAGAGGTCCATCCAATTTGCTCCACGCCTCCTAAACAATATGTCTCCCTACTCCCGACTACCCGACTACCTGTGCTAACAAGCCATCACGCCGGAAACGGGTCAAGTGTAGGTTGTAGGTTTGTGTATGTGTTTGGCTTTCAATCTCTCCTAAACGGGTGCAGGAGAGATACATACTTTACTACAAACGGGAGTGTAATGAGCTGGAAAAGCTGGGATATCATTATTTAAGGAAAACAATGCTTTTTGTTTGAAATAGCTTTTCAAACATTACCTCAAAAACGAAAAAGACCATATCGATAACTAAGCAAAATCGGTAGTATAAACTTAACTGTCCACAGTGTTTATCGATGTTCCGAGCACGGGCATATACGAGTATATACTATGTATCAAATTTACTTTCATTAATTATTGTTCATTTTTATTTATGTTTGTAATTTGTCTCTTCTTACATTATTGCCATTATTTTTAGTATACTGTTTATCCTGAACTTTCCTATTGAAACATGTTGATATTTATAGATTTAAAAAACTGGTTTAAACAAAGTTATTCTTAATAATGTATTAATATTTAGTTTAAATAATGGTTTGTTTATAAACACGTTTTTCTACGTATTTTTTTATTACGTGTAAAATCGGCTTTACATTTAAAAAAGAGTGTAACAATAAAAATAATATCTCGTACTTAAAAATCGGTTGTTTGGCGCTCTCTGCCTACCCCTGCGGAGAAACGGCGTGATGTTTAGTTAGTTAGTTAAAAATCGGTAGAGAAAATAACAAACATACATTTGAAATTTACCGCAAGCCTACGTTTACAGACAAGACCGTTGATTATAATTTGCATCCATGGTCACATAAAATATCTGCTTCCCACTCAATGATACCTTGGCTTACTAATATCGTGCTCAATTATAAAACATATGACAGGGATAAAAATATAATACTAACAATAGCTAATAATAACGGTTTCAAGGTTCTACATAGAAAAAATAATTTATCAAAATAAACGCAAAAAAAACATTAACTTGATTTACCAAACGGTAGAACAAACATTTGGATATTTAAAAATCGTCGAAAAAATCTGTATATATAAACATCAGTTGTAAGATTGTTTGTCCTCGATGTTTGATGTCCGGTTTAGCTGAAAATAGCAAAGTTTGTTTTTATTAGTGCCGGGAAGGTTTAGAAAATAGTTTGAATGAAACTGTTGCTATAACGTTTTAAAATTACTATGAAAAACATTGAAAACGCCATGTTTTATTTAGGTTAGCCCATAGATATAACACCCTTTTTAGCTACAGATTGCATATTCAAAATAAGAAGGTTGGTTTGGGTAGAGTATTTTCAAAATGTAAAACACAAGTACGTATTATTTAGATATGTTTTGAAAAAATAAATATTGGAATGAAATAAATTTTTCAAATAGTTTCAAACTTAATGAGAGCATTGGCAATAAAAATTAAAATATTCCGAGTTTCATTATAAGTGAAATAAATATAAACTATATGGAAATTATATAAACAGATCTAATATAAGTGGCTTCTCCACAGTTTGATAATCCCTTCGGAAGGCGAAACGCGTAATAATAATCACCTATCAGAACTTATGTATAAATAAACCTTTTTTTAACTAAATGATAATAGTTGGCATTAAAATTTAAAAACTTAAATAATAATAAATAATAAAAAAAAACAGTAACAATTAAATTGTCGTGCGGGTAAATGTGTAAATATTTCCAATATTACGGTAACTCTGGCCTGTCATTTAAGGATCCGGAGTTTTCGAACATGGTAACGGGAAGGTTAACACCACTCCCATTTATTATCTGAGGATTTTGTGTGAAAGGTGTATTTAAGAATTAGAGTCAAACCATGTCTTAAACAGACCAGTACGAGGAACTTTTATACGAATTAAATATGTTTTTCAAAATTTCTACTCCCTGATGTAATAAACAGTGTTGACCTAACCTACAAATCGGCTTCGCGACTTTTCCGATGTGTTTCGAGATTATCCGCTGGATGTTTCGAAAATACAATGTCCAATAAGATTTATTACTCAAAAGAGAAACTTTGGAATTGGACCGCAAACATTTCTACGTACGCGTACGGCAGGAAACAAGATAGCGTACACGTAAATATTTCACTAAATATTTTATACACGACAACTTTTGCAAACGAAATGCTGCATACTTTCGTATCGTATCCTCTCCAACGATGTCAGCGAAACTCGTGAACTGCGCAAAGGCAAAAATAGTCGGATAATGTTTACCAAACTCAACTACAAAAATTGAAAGTTGATCACAGAAGTACCAAAATATATATGTACTCGTATATATTTTTTTATTTAACTGTGTTGTGTTTTTTACCGCACACCATTATAAAATACCGTACTCATATGAAAATATAGAATTTTGTATCTTCATATTATTGATAATTGTGACAAAATTACAACAAAACCAAATCACGGGGGTGCGATAATATTTAAAAGATTTAATTCATGATAATTAAATGTTGTCCCATTTTTTTTTAATATCATTAATTTTTCGTAATGGAAAATCCATGAAAAAATCACAACCGTTGTTTTTTTTTAATAATTTAGTATGATCATAAACGTTGGGATGGCGATTATTAAACATTTGGAAAATAAATATTCAGAACATTGGATTAAGGAAAAAAAACGCATATAACGATAGGAATAAGTTCCCCTAAACCACGGCACTTTTTTGTAATTAAATAAAGATATAGAGTAAAAATTCAAACAGATACTATAAAATTTCTGCGCAAATAGACATAAATTGCGGTGAGATACTCTAAACATCAGAAGTATTTTATGTCAAAATGTTATTAAAATGGATTAAAACGCTCTATGCCACTCCCGCCTCAAAAGTGATATATTAGGATGGGGATAGGCAACCACTAATCATATGAAACAATTGTCTAAAACCCAAAAGGGTTTTATAAAGACCATCTTAAAAGCCCCCATAAGAACGCCTGCAAAAGAACTTTTCAAATCTTTTGCAGTACCCATCATCCAAAATATCTACGCTAAGAATGTTTTAATCAAAAACTTCAAAAGTTCAAAAAACCGAAGATACTTAATTTTCACCACACAAGAGCGAACCAGAATGACATTATAAATATTCCTAATTTTAAAGCTAGACAAAGGAATTATAAATATCTCTCCGCTAAGCTATGTAATTTACTTACGCTGGCCATAAAAAAGGCAAATAATTTCAAAAATCGAATCAAAACCTGACTCAAATAAATCAAAGAAGAGGGATTCTCAAGAATTTTGAAAACAATTCCGTAGGAGCTTTAACAAATCAGTTTTGTGGATTAAGAAAAATACTACAAATTGTCTTATTAACTTTTAAAAAATTATTAACTAAATGAAGAAAAATGTGTAGAAGCTTAATTTTAAAAATTATTAAAAAATAAAAGTTTAACAAGTGGTTAAAAATTATGTGCTTTCTGACTATTCACGTTGGTTCTCAAAGTTACGTGATGCACAACCTTTTTTGGCAAAAAGGTCGTATTATCTACTTTTCAAAGTACATATTCACAGGGCGCATGGTGGAGTGAAAGGAACGTGGTCAGTGAATTTCAAAATTTTGATTTTCGTGATTGCAAGTGACATTGACGTTTTTCGCCTTGTCTATTTTTTAATTTACATTACACAGCACACCGGTTCTGAAAATTTTATTCGAAACTCTCGAAACCATGGTGAGAAATCTTAAAATAAACACCATCATCACCGACAAAGATTAGGGTTTTTTTTTACTTTGCCAAGTAGTCCGCACGAAATTGGCTCGCTCGTTGTGCATCACTGGACGTTCAAATTCAGCCAGCTGCATTTACCATTTCTCTTACTTAGGTACATATTACAATGATTGATGATTCATAGCGTGAAACAATTTCACAACCCCGATTTTTGTATGGATTCTGATGGAAATGTGCAATGTGCACACGGGAAAAGTAGAGAACTAAATTCTATTACTCTCACTCAGCGACTTTGACGCTCGGTTTTCGCCTGGCTCATAATCAAACTCTGGAGGCTCTAAAGTTAATTTTAAAAAATTGCATTACCCGACAATAAGTTTAGTTTCATCGCCTAAGTAGTCGAATCTCATTACCGACTACCGATTGACTTTGTAAGATTATTTACGATTAAGGGGGAAAACATAATATGGGTGTTTTCCGACTTTTTGCTGACCGTAAATCAAACATAAAACGTAACCGCCCATGCCTTACTACAGGGGCAAGTCAGGATAGGTATCATAACTGCGTCGAAAAACTACTAGCCTCGCTTTTTTTACTGCATTTAGTTCTACCTACATAAAATGATTTTTCTCTATTCTCCCATTCACCGATGTCCCAATCCTCGCAAATATTCTTCCTGGGTACATAGACTCATCCAATTGCTCCAGGGGTTCTCTTTCAAATTAAATCGTTATATTTACTGATTACATTCAAACAGCACATTTGTCATTTTGCTCAACCTCACTCAAACCCAAGAGACAGACGATACAAATGGTTTAAGGTTTTATATGCGCGATTTTGCCAATTTTCAGAGGTACGGAGGTTTATAGAAATGGTAAAAAAGTGACGCACATGTTGGCATTTTTTTTGTTCAAACAATATTTACTCATTTTGTCGACTATACTACAAAAAATACAACATACACTGAGTTATTAGCCGGTAAGCAAATGGTTTTTGACTCAACTTTTCAAGTCCTCTCATTTTTTAAAAATGTTTTTGTTGATTTTAACCTCAGATCATAGAATTTTCTATGATCTAAGGTTCGCACAAAAGAGACCATCAATTTTGTAATTATAAATATGTCCATTCCTTTTTTCAAGCCTACACCGAAGTCTACCAATAGACTAACTAGGTCTGACAAAATTCTTAGTCTCCCTCGATGCAACACTAATTTTAACCTAAACTCCTTCATCTATCGGACATCACATTATTTTTACTGACAATTTGACATTTTTAACTCTACACCACACTCCATAAAGTCACACCGGCGATCTTTATAACATCAGATACTTACTCATCTCATAGTACCACTATTCTATTAACTTTTTAAAATATATTTTTCTTCTTTTATTAATATGAAATCACACATATGCATTTCAACTAGAACGATCCCCCTCCCCCTTATTTTTAACGCCCCATTTAAACAAATTTTTATGTAATTTCTAAATTTATATTTCTTCTTCAATAAATACAAAATTACTTAGTGGTGTCATATCATTATTTTTTTTCATTTATATATATTTAGATTTCATTGTTTAAATCACTGGATTCTCTTATATATATACTACCCAAGTAAAACCTGTAAATGGTCAAATTAATATAACCTTATTTTTTTATGTAAACTGTTGGTCTCCCAAATAAACAAAAACGAAATAAAATCACCATCAATGCATGCGTCAATAAAAATTATTTACTAACCGGCTAATAATTCCCCTATTTTTCAATACTTCCCTAATATGTTTTATGTTCGTTATGTACTAAAAATTGAGTATATATTGTATTATAAAAAGCTTGTCAATATATGCGTCACTTTTTTTCTCCATTTGTGTAAATATGCCTCCGAAAATCTACGAAATCGCGTATGTAATGCCTTAATTTAAAATGTAAGCCATGATTCTTTGCAATGAATAGAGTATTTCGACTATACAGGTAGGTACCGGCATTACGTAGAAACAAAATTAATTGTTATTTTTAAATTAACGGAAATAAATTATAACGTTCACATGACAACGAACTAATGGGAAAGTCGTCGATAAATAAATAATTTATCTTTTTCCGCCTCCGTCCATTTTTCTCAATTTTCTTCGCAGAGCGCGATGGGAAATGGAGACATTTGGGTTAATTTGGCGGGAAAGCTGCCGCCGCACTAACCGCCATATCAACGGCGAATGTTGCCAGAGTGTACTCCAATTTGTCAAACTGACGGGCGAGTTTTGTCACGGCCTTTAGGTGCGGTACCACCTACAGTACCTACCTACCCAGTAGCCAGGACCTGCTCACTGAATTAACGTCCGACACGGTTCATAATATTGGCACGTAGGCACAATTTTATTTATTTACTTCTCAGGAAACCATGACCGCTGTGAGGCCATTTACGTGATACATTAAAAACATATATTATTGTGATAAATACAGCACAAGAGTCTCAGTGGTAGGTACTATGGCATCCTCAATCGGGATCTGTTGTGAGGCTGCAGGAAAAGGGGAGGGGAAGGTTAGATAATGTCTGGCTATTAGAATCTTCTGAAGTCATAAAGGGTATATTTTAAGCAGTCCTCGAAAAATCGTTGCAAATCCACTTTCGAAAAATATAATGTCTACACCACACCTCGCAGAATAGGTTAAGAACTAAAAAAAAAACTTCACTCATCAGCTTTTATACAAAGAAAAATACTAAGGAACCGTTTTCTAACTAAATATAAAAATGATATGATAGTTATGAAGCCTAAATATCAATATTATGACTTCATTGTTATTATTTTTTCAGTCATTTGGCTGAGCACGCTATAGTTACGAGCTCCATACTACGCGTCGCAACAAGTTCGAACGTTGTTCCCGATTCTCTTTTGTCTCGTTCCATTTCTTTCCATAAAATACTTTGAAAATAGATAATACTCCCAGCTTCTGACATTTTCGATACATTGAGATAGCAAGATGCTATACTAGCACCTCTAGCGGCCCGGGTTATACTAAATGGTTTTTTCATAAATTTTAATAGATTTTATGTGAAATGTATTCCGAATAAATTATAAAAATAGAAATATCATAAGATATATACTAGGTAACCTGGATAACGACTTTTTTATTTATACCTATATACTAACCATATATGAAAATAAATTATAAGAATTTTCATATGGTAAGCCAAAAGAAGTCTGAATATAAGAATTAAAGAATATTTCTCAATTTATTAAAAAAGTATTTTATTCCCTTTTCTAAAACACCAGACCGAGCGCGAGCGGCGAACGGCGAGGCTTATAAGACTTCGTGTACAGTATAATAACGCCTACCGCATAATGTTTGGCCTCCCCAGATACTGCAGCGCTTCCAGAATGTTCACGGAGGGGCGAGTTTCCGTTTTTGCAGCCCTTATAAGATCCAGGGTGGCTGGAATGAGGGAAAGAATAAACAGCTCCAGGAATATCCTCATCATGGAAGCCCGCCTCAGTCCAGCCTCCAGCATCGACGCATACTGGACAAATATATTGGATCCTCACAATATAAATGCCGCAGCACCTTAAAGGAGTTATTTTAATCTTATTTAGTTAAATTATTATTTTTAATTTTTTTTTTTAATTTTTGTTTTATGTGTGATGTATCACCTTATACTACTGTCTTATAATTATTTTACTTGTACATATTTTGTATATTTTTTATAACTATTGAATGTATATTTTATATGGAATGTGTGGGACTGCACTAACCTCCCCACATACCGGAATAAACATTTATTATTATTATTATTATTATTATAACCAACTCATACATCCCGGGCCGCTAGAGGCGCTATTGTAGCATGTTGCCATCAAGTCAGAAGCTTGACGTTTTATCTATTTTCTATGGCATTTGCTTGCATTCAAACAATTTAATGTTCTATGACTTTCCAAACAATTCGTACGTAGTTTAATTTCTTTTAACTATTTCAAATGCGTTAAAAATGGTAAAACCCTCAAAGGTTTATACGAATCGTATACAGTAGTGAGTTAGAGATACAAGGATTCTCTCGGCAATCAAAAGCAATAAATAGTAATCTTCATTTAAGCAGGTGATTGGTGTTGTCAAGAGTATGATATATGACGGATAAAGTATGTTTTTTAATTAGTGGCAACGAAATGGTATTTTGAAAGATTATTGAATTTGCAAAAGGTCAGAAACAGATCTAATATTCGTTTATTTTACCGGCACGCTAGTTTCGTTCGTAAGGTCACAAATAATTAATATCATAATAACATGTTATATTAATATCATAATAACATGATATATTAATATCATAATAATGTTATATTTCTACACCAGAGTTACTGTTCCGAGAGGGAATGGTGAACAGAACTTTTAATTTGTATAAAATAACTTTAAAAAATGAACTATTTAAAGTCAATGATATTACGAACAGGTATCAAACCTATGGCAACGTAACATCGTTAAAATATTCTAAATTATAGTTTTTCACGATAAGTTTTCATTTGAATTGAATAGATTATTTTCACAAAAGCAGGTTCAGGTTTGATTGATCATCATAACGAGCTAGATCATCAACAACTCGTTAGCAACTGCCAAAATTTAATTATTAATAATTAAGAACTGTTCAGTGCTCAGTTAAAACGTGGTTTCGAAATATCGATTTCTCGGCCAACCTTACCTTTACTTTTCTGGCATGTAATTTACATTGGTGCAATATCTTAGCATTGTGCAAATTAATTGGTTTAGTTCGCTGGCAGAATCGCTTGCCTCTTCAACGGTTCTGTAAATTTAGTTTTTAAGAAATGCCGCTGAAAGCTCCGTTCTTACCCCTCACTTGTAAACGACGAATGTATCGAAAAGATGGATAATAATGGATCTCTCAGTGGCGGGACAACATGAATGACACATAGTCCAAAGGCTCGCCTTCGATTATTTAGTTATTTACCCTTGCCTTCACCGAGATAATAATATTGAACATAATGGTGTCTACGCAATGATAACACCTGTAGATTTCTATATGTGTTTTTATTTCACTTATTAACTCTTCATGCTTCGGAAGCAATGTCTATCAATCAATTGTACTGCGTCTAAAAATTAAACCGTGAATGAATCCGTTGAAAAATTGTACACGGTTGGTATTATATAATGTCGATTGTTCAGTTTGATGGAGCGGTAACAAAAGATCGCTGATATAATTCCTCAAAATGCATAAAACCGAGCGATTTCGAATCTGCTATTTGAATGAGAGCGTCGAAATCGCTCCGTATGACAAGGTATTAAATATAAATCAATTAGCAGCTCTTAAATATTCGCGAGATTCGATTAGAGCATGTTCCATTCTGATCGCGATAAAAGCGCAAGGTTACGTGATCTTTCCTTGTTCCGAGATGTAGAACTAATCTACCGTTAGTAATGCAGCTCGGAAGAATGATTATGTTCTTAATTGAGCTAACACCTGATGTCTGGATTTTCAAAATGCTAACAAGTATGTAACGACCATTGCCTAATAATGTAATTTACTTTTGTTATTGGAATAATTTCTGTAAATGTACACGTAAAATTAAATTAAATAAACAAATGACTGAAGAAGCTGAGGAAGTCCAAGGAAGATATGGCACGATCAAGTTAATCAATATTTGAGTCGGACCATGTCAGAAATCCATGACAGAAGAGAATGTATGAGACGATGTATGAATGTGAATGAAGCAAGAAGTGTATGCCAAGATCGAGTTGTTTGGCGGTCCGTCCTCTCTGCCTACCCCTGCGGGGAAACAGCGTGATGGTTAGTTAGTTAGTTAGTTAACAAATGACCACAAGGTTACATAACCACGAGGTTACATGACCTCTTCGCCACTACACGGCGCTAGTATCGCCTTGTCCAGCATCTCAAATCGTAAATGTGTTTGTTTCATTATTATTTCGACATGTAGGACATTTCACCCGCTTCTACCTTCGCAATTTCAGTAACTCCGTGTGACAGTCTACCAGCGGATACAACAAGCGGCGATATCGCCCCATGTGATAATGCCGGGTAGCTGCTTTTGTTTGACCGCCGCTACCGCGACTTTACAAAAATGATTACGGATTTTGAACCGCTACAGTTGAGAACGCGGCTACGTGCAATCGTACCTGAAACTGTGTGCTACATTCCAGCGGCTAAACTGACGCGTGGCTAATAATGCCCGTAAGCATTTGTTTTACGGACGAGGCGTGTTTCACCTTACCAAATAATACTAAATCTGTGTACACCTCATTCGCTAATTTCTCCATTTTATTGGTGAAGACAACAAAATTATTCCTTTACCTTTACTTCCGAGAAATTCCACTAGATGACGGCTGGTGGCGCGAAACGCGCCGGTAATGTTGTTAACATATAGATAATAATGTGAACAAAAAAATTACAGGTAACCGCAACACTGAATATTTTTCAGTATCTGCCGAAAAAGGTTAAGAAAATATTAACATTTAGGGTTTTTTATCTATGCTCTCTACCCCGATACGATCTTTTCATCTCCCCTGTTCTCCTTTATGATAGCATTTTCCTCTTGATAAATATTTATATGCATATTCAATATATTATATCAATGTAGTACATTATTTTTCGCCTGACGACAGGTCTCAAGAAACCTGATTAGATGTCATAACACCATAAAGAAAATAACAAAAAAAAAACAATTAATCTTCTCTAAAGCAATAGAATAAATGAAAAAGTTCATTTTGTTTCGTGTTTCTTTAAATAATGTACTTACAAATGAATTCTTAAAAAATATTTTTGTATACTGGAAATAAATTTTCTCTCTGAAAACAAATTATGGACGAAATTGATATTTCAAGTAGAGACAAACCTTCGCAGCAAAAGACTTGGCTATGGTTCTATCAAAGAGTGAATACGTCCAATTTCTATGGAAAACCAATATAATATTCATTCAGACCGGTCCCTTTGAGGTTTCACCAATTTTGTTCCAAAAAACAAATTTTTAACTTAGTTTTCATTTCTCGGGGTAGAGAAATGACGTTGTATTGCGGGAGTGGTACACAACCTTTTTAGCCGGAGGGCCATAGATTTTGTTCTTATTTGTAATCTATTATAAACCAATGATTTGACTCTACTATTTGAATCTACCCCACTAAAAACTCAATGCAAAATCTTTAGATTTCGTTACAAAACTCGTCGTGTACTGTAAATTGGTAACCAGTTAATAAAGCATTCATAAAACAAAAGTGCCAAAAATTTTCATCTACAACATCAAACTAAATGTATTGTCGTCGGTTTTTATTAATTTGATATTTTAAAGAATGTGTTTAAAAATGCTTGAAGTGACAGATAAGTTTGTCGCGATACCCAATCGTATTTTTGTAACGGAAACCGTTAAATATTTTGATCATAGCACCCGTAAACCGAACGATTGTTGTGATAAATATCAAAACGCACTTCCGTTGCTGCTATGCTTTCAGAAGCAACATGTGGTCGAGTAATCTTACAAGTCAGAACCCATTCAAAATACCAATTAAAGGATGCACAAATAATTTCTGTTCCCAAAGTCAAACCAATAAATTAACGCTGTTGATTTTTATTTATTTTATTTAACCAAGATTCGAAATTCAGCGGGCCACAGGTTGTGCATCACTGAATTAAGGATGGGGAATGAAGTATAATATTTATAACTGGATGTCTTAGTGTCAAGGCGGTTATTTTTTTCAATTTTGTGATTCATCTTAATTTAGTAATTTCGTTAGCCTTTCGTCATTTTAATTACAGCCGGGAAACTATTTGACACTTACATACGTTTACTCAATACAATAGAACTCATTACGCCACGTCGAAATATATTCCAATTGGGGTCACAAACACTTTATTACTTAAAAATTGCAGTATGGTTTTGGCATGTAGCGCGGATGAATAATGACAGGAGTGTAAAGAGAATATCTGACGCAAAAGAGAATGCTTTAAGAAATCGGTGACTCCCGAAAAAGACATGGCACTAACAAATTAATCAAATACTTGAGTCGGACCATGTCAAGAGTCGGAACAATTATTATGAGACAATGTACGAATGTTATTGAAGCAATAAGTCTGTGTGCTAAGACCGAACTGTTTTGCGGTCTAATCGGAATGCCTGTCCCTGCGGCAAAACAGGGTGATCGTTGATAACTTAGTTTTTTTTTTACAAATATTTTGATCGGAAATATTGTTTCCTTATTTGGTTAAGTACGTGGTTTAAACCATGTATGATCATAAGAATGTTTAAAAATAACATATTATGTAAATATATTTTGTTTTCACTTCGGCTTGTATTTAATAAAATAAAAATATGTGTTCGTGTTTTACGTAAGCTATCGGTTGAGCGTTATTCCGTTTGCCAGTCGATTCGTAGGAACAAGTTTGTGGAACGAACACATTAAATTGGAACAAATTAAACCCGAGCGATTAACGAACTAAAAGTCAACAATTGAATGGTGGTTTCCTTTTGCCGGGAGATAATAAATGTTTCCAGAAATGCGGGATCGTTTCCACTAAAACATTCCCGGATAAGATAAACTAATGAAATACGCCTTAACATTTTCTAGGGCAGCCTACTACGAACTAATTAACAGTTAAATGAATAGGGCTGTAAGTTTGCTGTAAAAATAACTAAGTCAAAGATTGTGCTTTCACTATAAAGTCAGGAATATGTTCATTTTCCATCGCTTTCGGGAAGACTTTTAAAAAATCCCCTAAGATTCGAAATCATAGCCCACAGTGGTATCTTGGATGGAATATCACGGAATATGACAACACATTAACAAATTCATACATACTGTTTGTGTTACAATAATAATTATTAAAAGTTTCTTGGAGGAATTGATCATTAAACCAATTTATTCCATTTCACATTCCGTATTAAACAAATCTTCTCAATATTTAAGAGCATTACCTCTTAAAAGTGTTTTTTTTTTCTAAAATATTAAGAATTAACGCCATCTGTGATCGCGAATTCGCAAACTAATTTTAAGTTTATTTTTTTTGTTTAGTTTATTTCTTTTGGTCGAGAACGTAGAAACTCAGATTCGTCTATGGTGTCAATGCCCTATCTTGGTGGGAATATGGCTTGGATACGAAGGGGTATGTTGTGTAACCGGGAGATATCACCAAACGAACAATATTAAATAAACTGTAATTGGATCACAGGAACTTGGTGAAACGTTGAAGATAGTTAAATGGGACTAGTAATGGATGGCGTTATACACTCTATGCCACTGAATAGTTGAACCGATAGAAGTGTGTTATGGGCGTGTGCGTATTCTCGAAGTAATCTCAAGTGGTTCACTTTATTTGGCGACTTAGCAGGAGTGCCAGTGTTCATGGGGTGAGGTTTGTTCAAGTCTTGGCGGTGGATGCGTCGAGGTCGATTGAGAAAGATCCCTTGATCTCTCCAGCTGAACTCTCTCGACCCATCGCCTCCCACCGCAATGGCGATCGTCAATCCTGGACACACTAAATCGCAGATTCCTATCCACCCTCATACATTGCATAACTCCTTTGATAGTCCGTTCAGTTTTTTATAGCTCGGCGACAATCAGCACGCATCCACGTCATATGTCTCTTTCTTTCTATTATCGATGATTTCTTTACGTCCGGTGAAATTAATCAAATATCGGAAGAATATCGGAAGACTTTTCAGAACAGTAAATAAATACTGCTAAGAATGTTTTAATCGAACATTTAAAAAAATCAAAGGAACTTAATTTCAAATACAAAAACCAGCCAGAATGACATTCTGAATACACTCAAAGTTTAAACAAAGGAACTATAAATATCTCTGTACTAAGTTCTACAATTCACTTCCACAAGCAATAAAAAAAAAGGAATATGTAAATGATTTCAAAAACCAAATCAAAACCTGGGTCGAGGAAATCAAAGAAGGGGAATTGTCCAGCATTTTGTAAAGAATGTCGTACGAGGTTTAAACAATCAGATTTTAAATAAAACCTAGTTCGCCCCAGCACCCCTAGTGGGGAGAACTATGAAAAAGATCCCGAATTACCCTGTATTTTGTTAGGATGTAAATAGAGAAATAAATGTATTGAAACGAATAATAAAAAATAACACTAGAAGTGGCTCCAAATTGGATAGAATTGTGTTGTAGGCATATGTGTTTGCCTGAAGTACAGACAATTCTTTCTTACATGAGTGAAATTGATCAAATTTTATCATAAATATCGAATTTCATTATTTCATCGTCCTCTGCAAAATGAATCCACATTCCATCGGCTCTTGTCCCCATTCTATAAATAATAACCACATTGCTTGCTTCTTCTCCTTCCAGTACCGTGGCCGAAGGTATTCCAGTGGACAATCCTCACCTGGTGCTGCTCTTCTTCATGGCGCAACTGTTCCTGAGGGAGCTGGCCAAGTGCCATCGGTTGGTGCAACTAGTTCCCATGGACATGACGGGGTATTACGGTAAAATGAATGCCTTTTTAACAATTATTATTTTACAACCTAATTTCTTTTTTGATTACCTACCTACCTACGTAGAGCGCGAAATTTTCAAAATTGGAATCGATGGATATGTTGGGGAAGTGATCAAATTAAAATAAGAATCTTTTCAAACCTAGACAAGCGAGTAGGTGTAGGTAGGTAGACACCTATTATTAACACCAACCTTTTTCTTGTATTTGAAATGTGTACCCGGTGACCGGGTGCATGTGGTCAACTTACTTGGTTGGGTCATTTTTAAAAGTGGAACTATGCAAGTAAAATTACATCCCGTGACTTTTAACGGGTAATGGTGTTTCAGTGACTAAAACATATTTTTAAATTATGTATTTTTTAATAAAATTGTTAATATGTTTTGCTTATATAATAATAATACTAAATTTCTATGGCGCTGTTTTGTGAAGGTTCACCTCAAGTGCGCTTTACACTAACTAACCTAACCTAATATAACTGTACTATGTAGCATATCTGTTATTATAGTATACATATATATACAAATTAAAACTATGACATGAAATATTCCTGACTCACTTACATGCACAATTTACAATAGTATATAACAATTTACAATAAACTAGGGGTATAAAGAATCCATGTAAAGTACAAATATCAAAAGAGCGTGAAAACCTACACAAAATAACCTAACATGATATAATTAAAAAATAACATTATTACATGCATGCAAATAAAAAACACAATTTAAAATATCCACGAATTGCAGACCGACTTAAATAAACATTTTAGATATTATGATATAACAATTTAGAAGCTAGAGATGTAAATAATCATATGTAAAGTAGGTACAAGTAACAACAGAGCAAGAGAATATTGTATAGGTGATATAGGTAATGAAACTGAAAGCTTAATGACGTGAATAAGTGACGAAATATGAAAATGTATGCGAGAGCGAAAGCTTTATGTATTTTCTTTGTAATAAGTCAACCTTTAAATCTTTGTTTGACATTCGGAGAATAAACCATGTAGGCAATGGCTGTTTGAGCGTGGCTAATTCAAGCACCTCGAGCCAACTCATAAATTTTAATAAAAAACTCCGGTCCATTTTTTTTTTAAATTTTATTTATCAATATTGACCTTCTAACTTAAACACTTTTTTTTTAAGTTCGTTTGTATAGTTAAATAATCATTAAAGTTTGAATTTTTAAAAGCCGACGCACAAAATCTATGGCGTGTTGGTTGTGACGTCACACGGAATAAATTTACGCAGAAGGAATTTACATGCAGGGATCTGCGTGGCACCAGAAGCCGCCGTTCCAATGATGTCTAGCAAACAGGACATTTTGATGAGATGTTGTTTTATTCATTTTTATACAACGATTTATAAATTCTACTATAATATATAGTAAAACTTATAAACTTATGGTAATCATTATATATAATAGAACTGATGTATTCTGAATCGGTGTTTGTTGATCTACATGAATTTATTTTTTTAAAGTCATAATATTCTTCACTGGAGTTCCTTATTGTGGAACTATTTTTGAAAACCAAATCTTTTTTTTATATTCATTTGTAACATTCAAAGAACGCATGGTGATTTTTCAAAAATAATGCCAAAATCGATGGGTACATCAATAGTTCATTATAAAAAAAGTAGAAAATCATGATCAAGTACGGAAATGATTTTGTTATGACTTTTTTTCATTAAAAACCTTTTTAACTTGTAAGTGCTTTTTTAAACTCACTTTTTTAAAGTTCACTTGCATAAAGTTCACTTGTTTTAAGTTCACTTGTTTATAGTTCACTTGTTTCAACTTCACTTGTTTAACGTTCACTTATTTAAAGTTCACTTGTTTAAAGTTCACTTGTTTAAAGTTCACTTGTTTAAAGTTCACTTGTTTAAAGTTCACTCGTTTAAAGTAAACTTGTATAACGTTCACTTGTTTAAAGTTAACCTGTTCAATGTTCACTTGTTTAAAATTCAGTTGTTTAAAGTACACTCGTTTAAACAAGTGGAAAAGTTATTTAAAAAATAACAGTGTTATGTTTTTAATAAAAAAAGTAACGCTAAAACGAAATTCCACTATGTTTTTGGCTGATTCAGCCTTCGCACAAACAGTTTTGCTTTAAAGTAACGTTTTTTTCTGCACGGTATTTAAAAAAATGTACTTTAGAATCATTTTAAAAATTATGACCTAAAGATATTCTTTTAATAATTTAGTACAATATTAACAACCACTCTAAAAATAAAATGTCTAATTTTAAAAGGCTTTATTTCGGTAACTACCCCATTACATTGAGCTTTCTTATTCAAAGCGTTTATTTCAGCAATATCATTATGTTATATTTTGAAGCTAATGTCTTTCAGAAGCATATTTCCCTTGAATGTGTAACGTAGGCGTTAACGTTTAATGTATTCAGTGACACAAATTTTGTTATATTAATTGTCCTCTTAATGATTTTGCGCCCCTAGCGGGATGTTATATACATATAATTAGTAACAATAGTAATATTATTTTACATACAGCCTATAATAACATGCATTTACGTAGGTATACCTATATTACTCGGATGGCGTTAAGCTTAAGGTTTCCCACATATTTGTTTAGGCCTTCAGATCGAGTACAATGAAGGCATTGTGTAGCAGGCCCATACATAGGTCTGTAGAGTAGAAGGCCTATAGCAGGCCCACAGAAGGCCTACATATTATGAACGTCCACATATGGCTGTTTGGATAATAAGGGGAGGAAGCAATTAAGTGAAATTTCGGTTCTTTTCAGGATCAAAAAGTTTATCAGCAGGGGTGGATAATGACACGACTTTCAAAGGTCGTTTATCATACTGCCACGTCCTAATCTGGCGGAGGGTTTACGCTAATGACAAGCGTTTATATTAAACAGGTTTGTTTTAGTTAAAATACGTCGTAAATATTTTTACCAAAGACAAGTACATTTAAGGGCCAGCACTCAAAAATGGCCCTAAACATTACGTTGCAGGTTGCTAACTCAAGCTACGATGTTTCTGTAAATACTATCCGATTTATTAGGAAAATGTGTAAGGTCTCAAAAAAAACAAAAAACACAATATTTAAATTCTATGAAATACATCTCGAAATGTCTGCAGTTTGAAAACCAGTGAAAGCAATTTTGAACGTTTTACCTAAAATTCCAGTACGTATTTCATATAAATATTAAAATATTACAGGTTGAGGGCTATTATTTTTTTTTGTTAATTTATTCCAAAAAAGATACATAATTAATAATTAAACAAGGTGACATGATGGGGTCATTGGGGTTCAGTAGAAACAGGTAACTTCTTCGAGTGCCAAGTATTTTATTAATTCACAATGTAAAATATATTCTTAACTGGTAGGTATTGTGGGTGTCACTTAATTACACGAACTGTTTTTACGGGTAATCTGCACACGGTCTAGTGGGGAGATTACCAGTCGTCTCGATGTTCAGGTGGTACTTCCGGTAGGGGGGAGGTTTTGGTGCTGGGCGGACACGCGTTTCGGCTTTCACTTGACGACCGGTTTCAGACGGTTCAAGAGGATGATCAGCAGGATGCCAGAGGCGCTCGACTGCTGTCCGGTGGTGATTCCTGCGGTGGTGGATATGTGCCTTGATGGGATCACGGCGTTGGAGGGCAGGAGGCGAAGAGCACTCGACTGCACTCGAACGGTGGGCGTTGGGGTTCGGCGGTTCCTGCCGAGTTTTCCCGCAGCGTCTCAGGCTGGGGATGCAAGCGGCCTGCTTGCTTTATAGGAGACGGGAGTCTCGACTACGACCACTAGCCGGACGGTCTCTACTGACTCGTCTCTGTCCACTACTGACTTTGCTTCGGCCAAAGTCCCCCTTTTTAATCCCATCCGAACTATTCTTCGGGTTCCTTCGCGAACTACGAACTGTGGCTCGGTTGCTTTTAATTAGTTCGCTGTTAATCCCTTTAACTGCCTTTTTCTGGCGACTGCGAAATTCCCGGGATTTAAAGCCGGGCGTTTGTAAATTACCCTCAGGTAGACGGACCTCGGGTACCGTATTAGGGATTAGCATAAATCGGTGTTTCCCGCACTTATGGCTTGTATCAATCCACCCCGGTTTCTTGCGGTGAAACAGCGCTGCTTTTAATATCCACCCCGGCTTCTTGATGTCTTTATAGAGTTCCTCGCTGGAACTTGGTGTTGTGTACTGTCGTATTTCCAATTACTCTGATTTGCAGGATTCGATCGGCAATATCTCCGTCTGCTGTTTGTCGCTGGTTTCCATTATGATGCTGCTAGGTATTATTGTTTGCGGTACATCAGCCATTTTCACTTCTGCCGAGTGTACTATTTGGTATACCTCGGTAGGTCTCACTTCCATAGGGGACGCATCTTCTGCGTACTTGTTTTCAATGACGTCATGGGCCGGCGTCGCTACAGGCGAAGTTGATTGAGGCTCTATTTCTGATAATTCACTTTGGATAGGTGAATCTAACTCCGGTGAAGCGCCAACATTAGGAAATATGGCAGATTCCTCGTTATTCGCTGTCTCCGCCGGCGTGTTTATCTCCAGTTGACAAGGCGGTGAGGCAGTTTCTTCTTCTTCGATGATTTGTGGTGTTGCCTCTGCGGTATGCAGAAATTTTTCTAACGGAAAATTGCACCACCAATTAACTATCTCCCGGAACCTTTCCCAATCAAGTGGTCCTTTGCTTTCGATTATTTGACCCCACGCCATAGAAAATGCTAAATTCACGCCACGAAATTGACTTATCGCTATGTCACACTTCTCGCCTTCTGGAACTTTCCATGTTTCGAAATATATCTCACACTTATTTGAAAATATTTTCCAATCGTCAATATCTTGTCTCGCGAATTCCGCTGTTAGTGGTGGTCTGATATCTTCGCGTGATGAGGGCGCCACAAGGTTTTCAGCCGAACCTTGAAACGGCCTGTAATTATAATCGTTCAGGCGTGATGGTGAGTTCGCTTCTTCGTATCGGGGTTCCTCGTAATAGCACGAGCGATGATCGTCCCTCTCAGATGATTCTCGATTATCTCCATCATCACACTCGCGATAATACGATCGCTCTCTAGAAGGAGATCTATAGTGCTCCTTCTCTCTTGATGAACAATCCTCGCGTCCATATTGTGGTTCATCGTAATAGCGCGAGCG
>JAHDVE020008603.1:0-10768 GCA_022606495.2 Halesus radiatus | reverse complement strand
AAAAAGAGTTTTGTCATAAAACTCTTTTTACTCTTTTTATTTTTTACTCAGTAGTTGTGCTTTAGCCCAAATAAAAAGTTATTTCACTTCAAACGTATATTTACCAGCCTTTAATTCGATTGGTGTTGCATCTCTCGATCCAGGTAAATACAAGCTTGCCGATGTATTAGCCGGTATTTGAACTGTATACGTAATTTGTTTCTTTTTGCGTACCCACTCCGAAACAATCGCGCCATAAGGCGATTGATGGCTGACTTTAAATTGGGTTAAATCCGAGGCAAAGTAAGGACGCAATTCGATATGTTTGAATCCGGGTTGTGCTGCATTGGGTTTAATCCCTCCCAATCCTTTATAGAACCAAGCGCCAATTTCGCCAAACATCATGTGATTGTCGGATATGTCGCGAGGAGCTTTCAAATCCCAGTTTTCGAGTAGTGTAGTAGCACCATTTACAATCCACCAACCCCACGATGGATAAGTGTTTTGTGTGGCAATCCGATAGGCGGTTTCGGTTTGTCCGTTTTCGCTCAAGGCATTCAATATCGCTTTGGCACCCAACACACCAACATCTAAATGAAATCCTGCTTGTTTTACTTTTTCTGCCAAATTGCTCGCCACCTTTGCCCGCAATTCGTCAGGTGTAACGCCCCAAAAGAGCGGTACGCTTAATTCGGTTTGGCTGCCATTGGCATAAATCCCTGTTTCCGCATTAAGGTATTTGGCATTGATGGCCGATTTGATTTTTTGCGCTAAGGCTGTATAATACACATAATCGGCTTGTTGATCGAACAATTTAGCCGCTTGTGCTAGAATGCAAACATCGGCATAATAATAGACTGACGAGGTGAGTTCGAGCGACGAAGTTGTTTTTACGGGTACCCAATCACCACGTCCCCATGCGGTTAAGCCGTCAGGACTGTTACGGGTAATGTAGTTTACATAGCGGCGAATGTTGGGGTAGCAGGTGCGCAATAACTGACTATCACCATAAAACAGATACACATTCCAAGGGATAATGGCAATGGTGCTGGTCCAGTCTACGCCATTGGCAGTGCCGTATCCCCATCCGCCTGTAGGAATAATGTCGGGCAATACGCCATTGGGTTGTTGTTCATCAAGATGATCATTCAGCCATTTTTCGTAAATGGTAATGCCATCGTAATTGTAGAAAGCTGCCTCTATGGCCAAATGCCCATCGCCTGTCCAACCGTTTTTTTCGCGTTGCGGACAATCTGTAGGATAGCCCATCAAATTAGATAAGTACGAACTGTTGGCAGCCTTGGATAATTTGTTGATCAAGTCGCTAGACGATTCGATCGATCCCCTTTGTGGCACATCGCTGTGCATAAAGTAGGCGGTCAAATTTTTTGCTTCCAATACAATAGGTGTAGAGGTACTTATTTCCACATATCGGAATCCTTTGTAATTAAAACGCGGCATAAACTCCTCGGTACCTTTTCCTTTCAAGATCAATAAATCAGATTGGAAAGGATCGCTGGCATCCACAGGTCGGTAATATACGTCAATGTTCGACATGTCGCCAAAACCATTTGGCAACAATCTTTCTACATGTTTCAATCGGATACGTGTGCCTGCTTGTCCAGCAATTTTCATTTTTGTGACACCCGAAATGTTTCGCCCGAAGTCGAATAAGTAAGTCGTATCATTCAATTTCTTGACTGATTGGGGAAGTAATTCTTCTACATTTCGGATAGGGTGCATTTGTTGCGACACCATATTTTGAGAAGGCGCAGCACGATAACGTACATGTTGCCAAGCCGAATCGTTGAATCCTACCCGATTCCAACCCTCTTGCTCTAATCGGTTATCAACCTGTTCTGCGGTATAAATACTATTCGAGATAACGGCTCCCGAACTGGTTTTCCAATCTCTTTCCGATACAATGGTCTCTACCGATCCATCGGTGTAAACAATTCTCAAATCCAAACAAAAGGCAGGACGGTTACGCCATGGCGCACGATGAAAGTCCCACACAGCTATCGATTGATGGTTGTACCAGCCATTTCCCAAAACAACGCCCACCGCATTGGGTCCGTTTTTTAATTGATGGGTAACATCGTAAGTGACGTATAAAGTGCGTCTATCAAAACGGGTATACATAGGATCAAGTCGGTGGTTGCCCACTTTTTCACCATTCAAATACAACTCGTACAAACCTGCAGCAGCTATATATGCCCGTGCCGATTGTATTTTTTTACCGACAGCAAATTCTTTCCGGAAATAAGGCGCAGGGCGATAATCGATACCTTGCCCATCACTGATCCAAGTACCTTGCCATTGTTGTATCCCCATTAATCCGGTTTCAAAACTACTTACAGCTGAGCTTTTTTGTGCATTGTCTTTATCGACACAATTCACTTTCCAAAAATATTTGCTACTGGCCTGCAATGGTTTACCTGCATAATTTACCAACATGGTGGCCGATGGTGTGGATTGCGAGTCCCACATATCGCCACGCCCAGCAAGCACAGCAGCCGAGTCGGTACCGACAATTATCTGATACGCCTTTTGCAGTGCGCCTTCCCGATCATCGTTCAGCAACCACGATAGTCGAGGTTGTGGCGCATCTACCCCAATGGGATTTACCAGATATTCGCATCGTAAATGAGCGGGCTGCGCCGTTAAGCCCAATGTACACGCCAATAATAAAAAAGTTTGGATAAGTGTTTTCATGTTTTATTGATGTTGAATTACTTATTTGTAAAATGCAAAGTTAGCAAGCTGATTGGAATTGGAGTTGTTATATTTGATTTAAGCAGTAGAGAGTAATTCAAAACAATCAACTTTTTACTCGGGCTTTAGCCCAAATGTCATTCATTTATAACATCGTTTAATTAATCTCTACTGCTTAATTCAATAAAGCGAGAAAATAAGTTCCATTGCATTTTAACTTTACTCCTCAAAGATAGATTGTGTTTTTTAAAATACAAAAAGAAGTCTAATTTGTACTTTTGAAAGTGCAAATTAGAATAAGTTCGACTCTACGGAGCAACAAACCAATAGTTAAATGAGCGAAACGAGCACTTGGTGGTGCCAAACTGTTACCCATTTGGATTAGATAATTACTAACTGAAGTTTCCCACACCTCGCAAGCCTTGCAAACACTCAAAATAAAGATCGGAATACAGCATGCATTTTCAATTTAATTTATTGAAAACAAATTACTTGCAAGGGTAATTACAAGACGTACCGATTTAGGCCTCTAAAGCCAATAAAATGAACGTTTAAACACAACATTCCCAACACGCCAACTTTACACACACTGCGTTTCCCTATTTATCTAACGCCATAAAGCGAAGCACTCCATCGCGTAGCGATACCTTATCGGCTGTTTTCTGTTTGAGCGTAGTCCGAGGCCTCCGAGGCGGAGCGAGTTCATTGCATCAACATGAGGCCTCCGAATAAACAGCCAAAGGCTTTTTGCTTACTTTTTGGCCTCCAAAAAGTGAGAAAGAAAGAAAAAACCTCCAATGTATTTAATATGCAAGTTTCTTTAAACTAGATTCTTACAACTTTATGAAAAACCTTCTTTACAGAAAGTTTTTTACAGAGAAGTTTTTTCTTTCTCACTTTTTGGAGGCCAAAAAGTAAGCAAAAAGCCTTTGGCTGTTTGAACTCGCTCCGCCTCGGAGGCCTCGGACTACGCTCAAACAGAAAACAGCCGATAAGGTATCGCTACGCGATGGAGTGCTTCGCTTTATGGCGTTAGATAAATAGAGGTACGCAGTGTCTGTAAAGTAGGTGTGTTGGGAATGCTGTGTTTAAGCCAAAATATTGCACTTTTGTAAACACCCTCATAAACAACTTGAGTATAGTGTTTTACATTGGTAATAAAGTAGTTTTGTCAAATGTATTTTTGAGTGTTTGCAAGGCTTGCGAGGTGTGGGAAACTTCAGTTACTAAATCTCATTCTCTCGTTCTGTAACTTTATATTATCTTTGTTTTTTTGAAACATTAAATTTGAAACATGATTAAAGCCATAGTATGTGACCTAGATGGGACTTTATTGGGACCAAACCACCAAATTTCGGATTACACGCGTGCCACCATTGCGCAAGTAAAGGAAAAAGGAATTGAAGTTTACATTGCTACTGGACGACATCATTTGGATGCGGATGCTTACCGAGGGATATTAGGCTTAGATACTTACTTGATTTCATCTAATGGTGCGAAGGTACATGATGGTCAAAATAAAGAAATTATATCTTATAACATTGATGCTGCCACCGCAGCACAAGTGTTGGACATGACAGTACACGATGATATTCGATTTAATGTATATCAAAATGATCTTTGGTTTGCCGACCGTACATCAAAAATGCTTGCCGATTTTTATTCCGACTCGGGTTTTCAATGCGCTATTCAAGATCTGTCTACATTGAAAGGCAAGGAGGTCACCAACATTGAAAGGCAAGGAGGTCACCAAGTTTTTCTTTGTGGTAGACACACAAGATTTAGACGAACTAAATGCACTGGAACGTCGGTTGCGACAAACTTTAGGGCAGCAATTGAACATCACCTTTTCGTTATCGCATTGTTTAGAAGTGTTACAATATGGCGTTTCAAAAGGACGTGCCATACAAGAATTGTTATTTGATCAGCACATTCGTCCCGAAGAAGTTATTGCTTTTGGTGATGGAATGAACGATGTGGAAATGTTAAGTGTAGTGGGTACAGGATTGGTAATGGGTAATGCCGATGCTTTGAAACGGGCCTTACCTCAGCATCAAGTTATTGGACCAAATACCGAAGATGGTTTGGCTAAATATTTACAGCAACACGTTTTATAATTCATGAATTATGACTGCATCAGCACGAACCTCGAGTAATTGCTTCGCTCTCTGAAGATTCATAAGTTTATCAATTTATATAAGGCGAATACTTAATTAGTAGCTAAAGAAACTAAAAAAGAATCCAACATAGAATCATATGAAAAGAAAACTTACAACAAATTCACGTTTAGTAAATGAGCTTTTTGCAAATTACATAAGTACATTTGCCGCTTTTTGTGAGTTAATAAACAATTCATTACAAGCTAAAGCAAAAAATATTTGGATTGAAATAGACTATACTGATTCATCCGAAATACACCCTCTAATTATAAAGAAAATAGCGATCAAGGATGATGGTTTTGGTGTGCACATTAATGAACTTGAAGCCAAGCTTTTAGACATTGGAACTGCAAATAAGGATGGAGGGAAAGGGATAGGTCGTTTCGCAGCATTTCAAATAGGCGAAAAAATAAAAATAGAAACAATCGGTTATTCGACTGAAGATAAAACTTATTCTAAGGCAATTATACCTTTGAACTTTAATAGCTTTGGCCGCAATATAAATGTAACAGATGTTAATATAGAGACAAAAGAAGAAATTTTGCCAGAAATAGAAGCTACCTATTATCAAGTAACGGTTACCGAATTATATGACAGCACTATTACAGATCATACACCTAAGAAAAAAATAATAGACAAATTCTTAAAAGGGAATATTGAAGATGCGATCTTTGAGCGATATCCACTAAAGATTTTCAATAACGAGGTGAATATATATATTAACAAGAAACCAATATTGCCTTCCGACTTTGTAATTGGCGAACCTATCAAAAGTATATTCCCATATGAAGATAAAAAAGGGAAGGAGCATGAAATTAGATTTAATTTTATGCAAATTAAGAAAATTGATAAAATAAAGATTTTTTTAACCAAACACAATGCAGGTATTCAAACTATTGCCACAGGATTTGAATATGACGCAGAATGGTTAAGTCCTAAAATCGGAGGGTGGTTTGTTTATATATCATGTGATTCTTTACCATCTGACATGTATAGAAATGTTGATCTAGATGGAATGGATGAAGAGGTTAAACATTACAAGGTTTTCTTGAAAAATCAATTAAACAAATTTTTTAAAGACAAAAATAAAGAATTTGATGATTTTACTGATAAACTGAAAAAGGACGAGTATTACCCATATAAAGAAAGTTCCAGCTCAAAGTCAAAGGTGATGGTTTTTGACAAATTGGCATTTCTTATTGAGGACAGATACAATGTGTTAAATGAAAAAAGTAAGCTTAGAGAAATTATTTACCCATTAATAGACAGAACTATATCCAATGGTGAATTTGATCAGATTTTACGGAACATATTAAAACTCAGTAATAAAATGGCCTCTCAGTTTTCAAGTCTTTTAGAGCGAACTGAATTAGATGATGTTATCGAGTTTTCCGACAAAGTTTCTCGGAAAATGGAGGAATTAGAATTTATTGAGAAAATAGTTTATTCTGAAATTTCAAAGAATGTGAAAGAACGTAAAGAATTACACAAGTTTCTTGAGAAAATGCTTTGGATATTTGGAGAGGAGTATAATGAATCTACAAAGTTGCTTTCTGATAAAAATTTAGAAAACAATTTAAAAAAACTCCGAAACGATTGTTTGGGATATAAACCCTCTGAAAAGGATGACAATATTGTCAAGGTCGAAAATCCCATTAAATCAATAACTGATCTTTTCATGTATAACGAACGGATAATAGATACTAAGCATAGAGAAGTTCTTGTAGTAGAGTTAAAAGCCCCTAGGGTGAAGATAAGCTCTAAAGAATTAGGGCAGGTGATGAGGTATGCAACCGAAATTGAAAAAAGTCCTGCAACACCATCGAATGTGCGCTTTAAAATTTTGCTTGTAAGTTCAGCAATCAGCGATGATGCCGCCTTTCAAATAATGGGGAAGGAAGAGAACCCATACATCTTCTTTCGCAAAGCTAATATTGAAATATGGGTGATGAAATGGGCTGACATTATAGAAAACGTAAAAAGAAACCTAAAATATATGTCAGCTATTTTAGAGGTAAAAGATCTTGATGTACAAGAAAAAGCAAGTAGGGATTTTGAAAATATTGATTTTGGAAGAACCTTTTCAACCCTAAAAAAGGTGCCAATATAAAATAGCACGATTCATAATTTTA
This sequence comes from Halesus radiatus, assembly GCA_022606495.2. NCBI lineage: Eukaryota > Metazoa > Arthropoda > Insecta > Trichoptera > Limnephilidae > Halesus > Halesus radiatus. Next base: position 3,783 of record JAHDVE020008603.1, on the reverse strand, counting down.
ATTCACAATAATATGTTTTCAGGTATAGTAGAAGAAGTAGCAGAACTGGTCTCAATCAAGAAAAACCAATCCAACATCAATCTAACCCTTTCGTGCTCGTTCACCAATGAGTTGAAGGTAGATCAAAGCATTGCCCATAATGGGGTTTGCTTAACTGTGGTGAACATCAGCGATACATGTTATACAGTTACCGCCATTCAAGAAACCTTGGATAAGTCAAATTTAGGACTACAAGTGGTGGGAAGTAAAATCAATTTAGAACGAAGTATCAAGATTGATAGTTTTTTAGATGGGCATCTTGTGCAAGGGCATGTTGATCAAACTGCTGTATGTACAGCGGTACTGGAAGCCGATGGAAGTTGGTATTACACATTCGAATACAACGATGATTCGGACAATATCACCGTCGAAAAGGGATCAATTACAGTAAATGGCGTTAGCCTAACTGTGGTCAATTCCAAAAATAATTCCTTTCAAGTAGCCATCATTCCATATACTTACGAGCATACTAACTTCCACACCTTCCAAGTTGGCACAGTTGTAAATCTCGAGTTTGATTTGATCGGCAAATACATTACCCGCTTAGCGGCGCGTTATTTAAAGAAATCCTAAAGTTTAGTCAAAATTAAATACATTTTCGTTTCACGCACTGCATCAGCTCGAACACCTTTTAAAACAATACGAGTGAGGCAGTGCGTGTTTTTGTTCATGTACTACATAACCAAATATTTATCCCCACACCTAATCATTAATTTATTATCTTTGTCGGAGATAAGTAACTATTCAGCACCTGCACCCTAAGACGCTCGCTTCGCTCACTGGCCCAATTTCACTAAGGCGAATAAGTCGCACACTGCATCAGCACGAGCCTCGAGTAAAGGCAGGATCGTATAGGAAAGGTAGGATTGCGTAGGAAAAAGGCAGGATCGTGTAGGAAAACAGAATCACATTGAAAAAGGGAGGTCACGTAAAGTAATTGATTCCGTTTTCCTATGCGATCCTGCCTTTACTCACTCGTGTTTATTTTTTAAGGAGTTCGAGCTGAGGCAGTGTGCGACTTTACTCGAGGCTCGTGCTGATGCAGTGTGTGACTTATTCGCCTCAGTGAAATTGGGCAAGCGAGCGAAGCGAACATAAGAGGGTGCTGAACTGTTACGGAGATAAAAATAAGTATCAATACAAGAATAGATGGAAATAGGTAAATTCAATTCATTAATTATATTACGACACACTTCTGTCGGTATCTTCTTAGGCGAAAAAGACGAAACATTGGAACGGAACGAAATTCTGCTTCCCAACAAATACGTCCCAATGATTTTTAAGCTAGGGGATATCTTATCTGTTTTCGTTTATCTTGATCATGAAGAGCGTTTAGTGGCCACCACGCTGGTGCCATTAATCGAAAAAAATAAATTTGCGTATCTGAAAGTGAATTACATTAACGAGTTCGGCGCTTTTTTGAATTGGGGATTAGAAAAAGATTTGTTTTGCCCATTCCGAGAACAAGTTATTCCGATGCGCGAAGGTTCGTCTTATTTTGTGTATTGTTATCTTGATCAGCAAAGCAATCGCTTAGCAGCCTCCTCACGCATCAATAAATTTCTCAAAAACGATATCCTAGATGTGCAAGAAGATGAAACAGTCGATTTGATTGTTTCACACATGTCCGATATTGGAATCAATGTAATTATTAACGAAAAACATCGAGGCGTTTTATACCGTGATGAGGTATTTGTAGACCTAAGGGTAGGGGATCGGACACAGGGAATTATCAAAAAAATACGAGAGGACAATAAAATCGACGTAACGCTCCAAAAAGTAGGTTTTGGTCATATCGAAGACAGTGCTGAAATTATATTGAACGCCATAAAAAAATATGGAGGTTTACTCCGATTGAATGACGATAGTGCACCAGAAGAGATTAAAGCGGAATTGAAAATGAGTAAAAAAACTTTCAAACGAGCTGTGGGCACACTCTTGAAACAACAGTTGATCAAAATAACAGATAAAGGAATAATAATTAATGATTAGTGGCTCCGTTTCATTTGTAGACATGCGGCCATGCCATCCGATTATTGGAGGTAAACATCAGCTAAGGTAACAATGCCGATATATCAAAATTCAAAAATTCACAAATCATCATGAAAAAATCTATTTTACTGATTGCTTTTGCGCTACTATTGATAGCTCCAAAAGCAATAGCTCAGAAACTCGAAAAAATGCTTTGGTTTAACGAACCAGCCAAGTGGGAAATTACTAAATCAGGTTTAAAAATATTTACCACAGCCCAAACCGATTATTGGCGGATCACCCATTATGGCTTTACTGTTGATGATGCACCCTTCTATTATGGTGTATATGGCGGTGAGTTTGAAGCAAAAGTAAAAATCAGAGGTGATTATAAAACCACTTTTGATCAAATGGGTTTGATGCTCCGTATTGACGAGAAACAATGGATCAAAACAGGCGTTGAATTCGTTGATGGCAAACAGAATATCAGTACAGTAGTAACGCACAATACCAGTGATTGGAGCGTGATTACGCTCGATAAAGCCCCTGCGTTTATGTGGATCAAAGCGGTAAGAAAACTTGATGCGGTGGAAGTGTTTTATTCGTATGATGATAAAAACTATACCATGATGCGGACTTGTTATTTGCAGGACAATATACCTGTAATGGTAGGCTTAATGGCAGCATCGCCAGATGGAAAAGGATTTGAAGCGATATTTGAAGATTTTTCGGTAAAACAATTACCCGATCAAAGACGTTTAGAATGGGCTAAGAAAAATGCGAATTAACAGAACTTTTATACAATGGGTGCATTAGTAGGTTTGGGTCATATCGAAGACCGTGCCGAAATTATATTGAACGCCATAAAAATATGGAGGTTTACTCCGATTGAATGATAGCGCACCAGAAAGAGATGAAAGCGGAATTGAAAATAAGCAAAAAACTTTCAAGCGAGCTGTGGGCACACTCTTGAAAGTTGATCAAAATAACAGATAAAGGAATAATAGTTATTTGTAGACACGCAACCATGCCATCAAATCCCAAATCATGAAAAGATCTATTTTACTGATTGCCTTTGCGCTACTATTGATAGCTCCAAAAGCAATGGCTCAGAAACTCGAAAAAATGCTTTGGTTTAACGAACCAGCCAAGTGGGAAATTACTAAGTTAGGTTTGAAAATATTTACCACAGCCCAAACCGATTATTGGATCACCGATGATCGCATTAGTACTACATCATCAGCAATCCCCCGAGTTATTGATAATGCACCCTTCTATTATGGTGTATATAGTGGTGAGTTTGAAGCAAAAGTAAAAATCAGAGGTGATTACAAAACCACTTTTGATCAAATGGGTTTGATGCTCCGTATCGACGAGGGAAAATGGATCAAAATAGGCGTTGAATTCGTTGATGGCAAACAGAATATCAGTACAGTAGAAACGAGAGAATATTTTGGGAGTATTAGCAGTTTTTGGAGCGCAATTACGCTCGATAAAGCCCCTGCGTTTATATGGGTCAAAGCGGCAAGAAAACTTGATACGGTGGAAGTGTTTTACTCGTTTGATGATAAAAACTATACCATGATGAAGACTTTTCGTTTGGAGGACAACAGACCTGTAATGGTAGGCTTAATGGCAGCATCGCCAGAAGGAAAAGGATTTGAAGCGATATTTGAAAATTTTTCGGTAAAACAATTACTCGATCAAAAACGTTTAGAGCGGGCTAAGGAAGAGCGAAGTAAAAGACATAACTATAATAATCCCAACAGCTCT
>JAHDVE020008602.1:0-61415 GCA_022606495.2 Halesus radiatus | reverse complement strand
TGATTGTGTATCGAAGAATCTGATGTAATAATGGAGAGAGACTTTTGGTATGTATACAGCGCCTCACGCATCCACCAAACTGCCAATTCAGACCATAGCAGTAACTAATATGTATTCCTAAAACAAAGACATAATTGAAGGTTAATTAGAAAGGATCATAAGGAAATTGAACAACTTATGAAATAAAACTTGCTATTTCTGCATTGCTAATAGTACCTACTGCCCTGCATCTACACTGTAACTTTAAATATATTTCTTTTGTTTTTTTTTAAATAATACATAAGTATAATAGATGTTTTTCCTGCACAGTTGTATTATTCGACTATTTTCAGTTCGCAACGTTATTTCCATCATGAGCAGTGACAGTTTTCTTTTAAGTGCGTTTGTGCAGTGAACTCCGACAAAAAATGATAATATAATAATACAAACCTGTATTATAATTTTATGACACGTTAAAGAGACCGCTATTCTAATTCCGTGCTAAAAAATCCACCCGCCCGTATTAAGAGGAACGGCTGACCGGCCTGTTTCATATAAAACTTAATTTCGGATTTGAGGCCAAAATACTCACTTAAAGCTAATGATCTTTATTTCCATCAAAAAGTATAGTAAATATCTAGAAAGGATGAGAAGCAACTTCTTTATTTTTGTTTTACATTACGAAATATAGGCCATTAGAGGAATTGATTTTTCGTTATTTTAGAGGCACCTTTAACAACTATTTGGGGGCTAACGGTGATTTAAAAAAAATTACCCCCAACTACTTTGAAAATATTATGAAATATAAAATACATATATTTTTAAATATTATAATAAGCATTACGGTGTACTTTATATTAAATTAAAAACGACCAATTTACGTGGGACCACAAATTTACAAAAATTTACATAGCAATTAGGATATTAAAAATAAATATATACATAAAAAACCCGCAAATAATTTTCTAAGTTGCCTCTAAAATTATGAAAAATGATTTTTTTTCATGGCATATACTCCATAAATAAAAAAATAAAAATACTTCTCGACCGTACTAGATATTTACTAAACACTTGGTTAAAAAATATATAAAATTCCGTTTGGATGGGTATTTTGGCCTCAAAACCAAAATTACGTTATGTATGAAACAGGCAGCGCAGCCGTTCCTCTTAATAATGCACAAGAGGCAGTCCGAAATGAATCCCATACGTGCATTGTTAATTCAGCGTCTATGGGACTTTCTGTTCTAAGGAATAATTCATACGACCGCATACTTATGTCGCTTCAGTGGAAAACCGCGGAAGCGTGCAAACTTTAGAAATCCGGGTGCTGTCCGGGTGCGACTATGGGATTTGTCAACACCAAATTTGTACGGAATAGCATTTTGCAAAAATCAATAGATTTTTTTTCTGTGATCATTGTGTTTTAGGTTATTATTAAAAATAACTTAATTACTGAAAATGTTACCTTTTTATAATAATGAAGCGTTCAGTTTGTTGAGTAAATTGTGATTTTCATATATAAAACATTTTTTTTATAACTTACGACATTATATTAAATAGCCACAGATGCTTTAATGAATCGACAAATTGTATCTTGTTGCTAGGTCGCTAATATCTGGTGCAGTGATATGATGAAATTCCTTAAGATCTAAGGAAACTAAGGCTAAACGCCATAATGTTTTCCAATTTTTTTCTTCGGTTTAATAAGAAAAAAAGGTAGTTGAAACTCGGAAGAAGCCGGAGAGGAACAATCATTTAATTATAAGTGTAATAATGATGGTCCACCTGGCATTTGTGGTAAGTAGCAGTGTTTAAATTACAAATTGTGTCATTACTGTAGCCAAGGACTATAATCGGGCCAAAAGTATATTTATACGTTGGCCACACCCGATTGCTGGCAACACTGGAATATTAGCTAAAACTGACAGTTGATTTTTCGTGGCATTTTATTCGATCACGTTGGAGTCACCAATTTAGTTTATTAATATGTATTATTTCCTCTCTTTCTGACTATATATTATGGTTTATTTAGCATCTCTGTTTCGTACCAACTAAACTTTGTAGCATAATAATTTATTATTAACACTCTACAATTTGTTATAAACAATAAATAAATATATTTACAATGATGTTTTCAAGTTCAAGAAAACTCGACAAAGCCCTTTCATGTCACTGACCATAAATAGATCACCATCGCAAGATATCCTAGCTATAGAAAGAATAATTATTATCATGTCTAGTCTAGGGAAGTATTTACGTGAACGTCGGATGCTTGCCCCGCTCCCCACCCAACCCCCCAACCCGACAACACCCCACACCCTAAACCCCACACCTCTAGTGCCTGGAAATCTGATACGCCGGCATATGACGTGCGTTCAATCATTATTATATTCCATCGGTCTGGCGGGGGGCAGCCGGGGGTGTGGGGGAGGGGGGGGTGGTCTAGGGGTGGTAAGGAAAGCGGGGGAACGCTACTGATGCGGCGGTGCAAGGTTCTGATAACAATGGAGTGAAATAAATAGTTAAAAGCTTTTGCTCTTGATTCGAACAAATAAATTACTTGTTCATGGTAGAAAAGTAGAAGATACATAATTTATTTGATTTAAATAAAAAATGTTTTTGTTTTAAGCCACTTTATTTTTATACATATTTATGCATTCGACCGGTTTCGGTTAGACTCAACCTTCTTCAGGAATGTACACATATAAACTGAATTTATATTTAAATTATAATGTCAAGCACAAAGTGACTGCTTCCTTCGATGATTTATTTGAGTTGTAATAACCACAAAGCCACATAGAACACATCTACCAAGTTTCAAAACTATAAAAATTAATTCTACCCTTAAAAGCAATAATGACTGGACTCTAATATCTATAATAGATTGTTATCATTGAAATAAGTTAATATTTTAGACTGAGATCGTTCATTCTGCGCGCGCTAGGCGTTAGAATGTCGGATATTGTTGAATCGAAGGCGCAAAAGGCATAAATAAACTTGGGATCATGGCCAATATTAAATCTATCGAGTTGGGAAAGTTGTCCAAACACCAGCTTGTGTTTTTAAACCGCCCTGATCCCGAGAGGCGAAAAAACAAACGGGGCCAACTCGCACTAAACTTTTCTAATATAACAGTACAACAGAATGGAGCACGCCCCAAGTTTTTTCGTGTATTAGAAATAATTACCAGGGAATCCTTTCTTAGTTACACGCCCCACCTCTCGTGGGCAGTGTTATTATTTAATAAAGTAGAGCCAAACTTTTGGAGATGTCCAAACTAGTTGGAGAGAAAAACGTCAAGCCGCCATATTGTTATACGGACAGGCAAGATGGCGGAAATTCTACTGAAAAGGCAATGAATTAGATTTTCCACTGTGTGGGGTATTAAAAGTTGAAGATATTGTATTTTTCTTGCGATTTAAAACACTATCACCTATACTGATATTGTAAATATAATATTGTCCGATGTTTATTCTTAGTTTACTTAAATTATTATATTATTTATTCGGAAACAAAAAATTTCAAATTTTACGTCTCTCTTTTTGAAAAGAAGAGAGACGTATTTCTAACGACCAATATCAAAGAGATATTTACTTTTAGCAAATTATTTAGAAGACCAATCACTAAAAACATCGAAATTAATCTTTTAACTAATTATTCATATAAATAATTCGACAAAAGAAAATATTTAAAATTCACATAAATTGTGGTCACAAGAATCTCTGGTCTTTAAATAATAAAAAAAATATAACAAACAATGGGCGTCTTATCTCATTTATCGATGGGAAAATGGATTTTTAAAACCCCGTATCTCATTGTGCAAATTAGTTGCGCCAATAACCAGTACAAATTGCATCATTTTTTTAAAGATCACCATACCACCCACTGGCCCTGGTGCAGAAACCAAGTGATAAAAAAAAATTAAAAAAACCTTACCTCGTGCACATTCTTCCAATTTGTCTCTCGATACTTAGATATCTTCATGTTTTTCTTACCTGAAAAAAAGAAAGAGTTTTGTATCAATTTCATTATTTTTTCTCACTTATCAATAACATTTATCGCACTAATATTGGGTGTAAAACAAGATGTTTTCCCGTGTTTAATGGCTTCCGTGACAATTTAATAAACGTATGATTTGGCACACTTTTTAAAATTGATATTAAATAATTAAAAGTAAGAAAAATTAAACTAGTCAGAAAACCTAATTTAACCTATTTAATGAAAAGAGAAATATTTTATTTACTGGCTTTACGACTTTATTTTATTTATTTTAGTACATAAAACAGGCCATATACCCAAAACTTACATACATGAATGTTTAAAAAGCAATAATAATTAATAAGTATAATAAATAACAGTTATTTATTATCTGGCAAAAATGATACTAAAGCCAATGACAAACAAGTGAAAGATCGAAAATATATTATAAGTTGGTGTATAAACTAACTCCTTATTGTGACCTGTGCTGATGGTACACTGTTTTGGTACTAAACATATTTACATCACTTTTAGAAAGTGTGCCGATCAATACGTGTGTTGAATTATCCGGTTACTGTTTAATGGTACCTACAGTGCATATCCTTATACCATGTAAAAAGTAATTCAAAATATTTACTATTAATACAAGTTAAAAATAAAAATCTTATTAAGATGATTTTAAGAATAAATCTAAAATGCTACTAATATCTATTTTGCAAAAAATGTCTAATACGCCCCGGCTCGTAATAATTAGGTACGAAATGAGCATTTGCGGGGAAATATTAAAATGATTACTTCAAGTTTCACTTCCCCGGGGAATTCGCTTTAAATTAGAAGTCCTTAAATTCGCCCTAATCAAACTGTAATTCACGAGAATTCCTTTCAGCGCTCCGCCAACTCTACTTAGCTACTAGCTCGTGGAGCAAATACCGACTTTTGTCGGCTACGGCATGGTGAAAGTGAAATTTAAACAGATTTTATAATTTTGCGTAATTTCAGATTCGAAAACTATATGATTTTCTCGGGATTCAGAATGTTTCGAAATGATTTACATTTAGAATGTTCTCAGAAAATTATCAAGAATTTGTAAAACTAATAAACATAAAGTTATCGTGTTTAGAGAATAACCTGGAAGTTTACGCATTTAAATAATGTTGTTAAAGTACATAAATATGTTTTATACTAAAATAAAAACACTGTGCTATTTCCAATATATACTGAAAACAGTTGCCTACCCCGTGCGCGAATCGACGTGATGATTAGTCAATTAGTTAGTAATTCAGGTACTTTAATCCCTTTTATGAATCTGTCTGTCCGTCCTCGATTGTCTCGAAAATTACACGACCGATTTCGTTTAAAATAGCACAGTTTGTTCTTATTAGTGACAGGAAGGTTTAGAGAGTAGTTTGGATATCTAATATATAAACGTTGCTATAACGTTTTAAAATTAGTATGAAAAACATTGAACCGGCCATGTTGTATTGAGGTTAGCCCATATATATACACCACTCTGGTTAGCCACAGATAGCATATTCAAAATAAGGTTTCTTTGGGTAGAATATTTTCAAAATGGAAAATACAATTAGGTACCTACTTAAGAACTTTATTATTTAGATATATTTCGAGAAAAAAAAAATTGGAATGAAATAAAGTTTTCGAATGAATATTTCTTTGTATCTTTGTTTAGAGATAGTAACAGTCGTCACAAGGCATTACTTTCGCTGTCAAATCAATTATGGCATCCAAGCGATAAGCAAAAATTCACACCTTTATAATTTAATTTTAAAAAAAAACCCGATCAAGTAGTAAAATATGAAATCAATTGCTAACAACAGTGTTACAGCCGTGTAGACCTTTGAAGTCAAAATGGAAACGGTGCTCGTTCGTGTACAGCCATACAGTCCATACAGTCATCTTTGACGGTCAAACCGATCTTAGCTCTGGAAGTAACTTGTCAGAACATAATAAAAAAGTTTATTGTTAAATCAAAAGAAAGAATACAGTTCTCTATTAATTGTTATTGTGTGTAATTGATAGATTTCCATTTAATTTATAAAAATAAAATTAGAAGTAAATCAAATTTAATAATGTTATTATTAAGTTCTGCAAGTATTTTAGTTATTAATTATTGTTACAGATGTATCGGTGTTCAAAGCCGTTTTCAAACTGTGGTTAGGCCTGCAAAAGTACTTGCAAATACTTGGATATATTTGCAGAACTTTATAAAAATAGTGTCTGTTTGTGTGCTCTTTATACAAATCTACAGTTACATTCCGAACTTTATGAATGTTATACACTTGACCTTCAAAATAAGATGGAGGTCAGTGTCTACATGAGATTTATAAAAATCACGCCCATCCCCCATCCCACATCGCCCATCGCCCATCGCCCATCGCCCATCGCCCATCGCCCATCGCCATCGCCCATCGCCCCGCGAGCCCTCGCCCACCACGCCCACCGCCCACCGCCCACCGCCCACCGCCCGCCCGCACCGCCCACGCCCACCGCCCCACCGCCCACCGCCCCGCCCACCGCCCACCGCCCACCGCCCACGCCCGCCGCCCACCGCCACCGCCCGCCCACCGCCCACCGCCCACCGCCCACCGCCCACCGCCCACCGCCCATCCCCATCCCCATCCCATCCCCCATCATCCCCATCCATCCCATCCCCATCCCATCCCCATCATCCCCCAACCACCATCCCCCATCCCAAACCCCCAACTACATTCCCATCCCCACCCCCCAACCTTCCATCCCCAACCACCATCCCCCATCACCCCAGGCCCCAACCCCCATTCCCATCCCACCCCAACCCCATCCCATCTCAACGCCATCCCCAACCATCCCCCATCCCCATCCCCCATCCCCCATCAACCCATCCCCATCCCCATCCACCATCACCCCCATCCCCCATCCACCCATCCCACCATCCCCATCCCCATCCACCAATACCCCATCCCCCCATCCCCCTTCCTATCCCCCATCCCCATCCCCCATTCCCTTCCCTCCATCCCCATCCCCATCCCCATTCCCATCGTTCCCCACCAACACCACACCCCCACCACCATCCCCCATCCCCATCCCCCCATCCCCCCAATCCCCCCAATCCCTCCAATTTTGCACGCTTGGCATTCAAAATGAGAGGAAAATTACTAAGTAGGGTAGGGGTAGTGGTAGGGGTAGGGGTAGGGTAGGATAATACATCGCTCCATAACCATTCAAACCCCGAGCAACGCCGGGTATTTTAGCGAGTATCATATATTTTTCAATCTGTCAAAGATGTACGATTGTACTCGTTCGTATGTGTGAAATTTGAATATTTTTTACAAAATAAAACATATTTTTCTAAATTAGCTGAATTTAATATTGCTCATAGTTTTCCTCAATAATATTTGAAAACACTCATGTGACATTGATATCACCTAGCGGGTACTCCGATTACTATTAAATAATGCCCACATTTTTTTATTGAAGTAGAAATAAAATTGTTATGAAAATTATTAGATTTTTCACTTGTAGTAAACACTTTGTGGGTATACATAATTATAAATTAAAATGAAATAACTTAGTTCGAATATTTTATTTTAATTTAAAATTATTAGACATACAGCGACAGATTAGGTGTGGCCACGTATTTCTAAAACGTTCGTAATATCGTTTGCTTGTTAACACCACATGGTTTTTGATAAAAATATAATTCCACGCTAGGTCCTCTCTCGTGTTTATTATTCTCTAACTAAATTATTTAGATCATTCCCACAACACATTACTTACTCTAAATATTATCCTCCCCCCACCCACAGCCACCTCTCGGCTTTTTACTTCCAACGCCTCGTTCTCCTTCGAATAATCCAACTGTCAAAGCGACTCGTTTACTTTAGAACGAGATCCGTTTTTAATTTCACATTAAAAATGAAACAATTAAATGTTGAGTGGAATGTACTAAATATATGAATTATTATGAACTACAAATTACGCAAAGGACAATCCATGCGGGTGATGCCACGGGAAGCCCAAAGCGTTTTAAACGTTTTCCAGCTTTATATGGTTCTATCGGATGGGGCAGTGCTAATGATGATATTCTCAAGTTACTCATTCGAACACATATAAATTATATTTAAAGTCTCTGTAAATTATATTTAAAGTCTCTGCACTGGCGAAATCTTCAACAATCTTAACGTTATGTCAATAAAACAATTATATTCTAAAACAATGATACTTTACGGTCAGAAAACAGTAGCTCTTAGAGACAAAAACACACAAACACAATATTTGGACAAAAAAGCTTATACTGTGGTACTAAATCTACAACAAAATCCCAGTCTCCTACAAAATCATAACATTTAAAAATGAAATAAAAGGCTGGATACGTTACATAGCGAGATCAAAAATAGAAAATATATTAACACAAAATACAGACTAACATCGAAAGCACTCAACTGCACTTAAAACACCTCGGCTCATAGTTAATTCTTTGCAGCGATCAAATCAATTTAATATAAATTAATTTCATATTTTGTAAATGAAATTCCTAGCACGGGAAATCGCAGTCAGGATATAATTGTTTTTTATTTGTTATAAAAAAGATAATAAAACATTATTACATTATTATTGCACAAGAACTTGCAATGAATATATAATTAATGATTAAAAAGTGTCTTTTATTTAATCATTACAATGGAATTCCACCATTTATCAATAATGGAAATATACGATTAATGATTTATTAAAACAATTTTTATATTTTTTTCAATATTTATCAGTTTCACATTTGTTTTAATAAATCATTATAATGGAATTCCACCACAAATTGTTAATATCAAAAGTAAAAATATTAAAAATAATTCACAGATTAAATCAAAGACGACATAGATATTGTGGAGATAATTATTATTGAAATGATTGTAGCAAAATATTTATTTGCGTCCCTGACAAAGACTGTAAAATATTTTGTAATTTTATTAGATGAATATGTATGTATGTGCAGGAATAATGTGAAGAATATTATATTTTTATGGATAGAATATGTATGTGAATAGAATATGAAAGGAGCATTGCAAGAATACCATTGAATGGAGTCAGTTAATCATTATGTTTAAGTTTATTATTGTAAAGCGCACTTGCAGTGAAATAACACAAAACTGCGCTATGTAAATGCTATGTTATTATTATTACTGTCATCGTCTTCTCCCGTAGATGATGAGAAAAAACACTCGATTTCCTCCTTGTCCAGAGATGGTCAGAAAAAAAAACTCCTTTTCCCCATCCTCCGAGGTAAAGTCAGAAAAAAAATTCTCGACTTCCTCCTCCTCGTGAAAAATCCACTTCCATGAGGAATAAAAATAGCCAGGGAAAGGTAGCAATCGAAACTATTTAACTTTTATTTATCAATTCGATTGAACAAAATCTCCCATCGCACAATTTGAATGCGAGGCCTTCTTAAAAGTCTTCTGCACTACGGAGAGGCAGAACGCCATACATATTATGTTTGTTATATGTTTATTTGTAAAAGAAGTCAGGCCTGATTGCGGCCCACTTCCCTTCTAGAGTTGAACACATTCCCCAAAACCGTACCGGGTTAATATATTTCAACCCTGTTTTCGGATCAAAAGGTCCGATAATTGTGCGCGGGTTTCAACTAAATTCCCGGGAACATTTAGGAACATTCAGGAACATTTCCACGCGTGAGTAATCCGCTGCCAATCAGCATTTGCCCACGGCTCAAAGAAACCTCGTTAGGGCTTCCTTTGCTTTGTTGGAAATAATAAACTTTTAAAAATTAACATTAAATTTAATATGAAACTAGCATTTTCACGACGCAAAATAACTTTTCTCCACTTTTCCACGTAATTTACCCTAAAATGAATAAAACTTACCGCATATTTATCAATACGAAACTAGAATGTTTGCGATACCAAATAACTTAAAGGCAAATCATTTAAAACAGATTCTTGGTTGTGTAGTGGGTACACACCAATAGTAGTATTTGGTTTGAAACAGTTTAAAACACCTGCCCGTAGTCTCCTCCTACCTCGTAGAAGTCCCACGATACAGTATACTACTACACAAGCAAGAATCTTTTGAAAATGATTCTACTGTATCTCATGTTTTCTGCAAAATTCATCCTAAATATATTGTAAAACTTACCATAAATTTTATACGAAACATATTTTGTTAAGGAAAACCTTGTATTCTGATGAAGAAACCATTGATTTTGAGACATACGATATTTATTAATCATAATAGTGGTTTAATCAAATTAATTTATTTCTTTATAAAATAAAACAATAACTTTGTTTTACATCACTTTTATTTATACTTTAGCCGACCGGGTTTCGCTACTACCGTAGCTTCTTCAGGACAGTATACAACTAAACTATGAACTAAGATGCACATGTGTTATGGAATGATACAAACAGGCTAGTGAAGGGCCAAGGGTGGGAGATCAGCAGGTACCTGCTGATCAGGAAGGGAATGTACTTTGTTTATTGGGAATAATTTAAAGATTGGACTTTTATTTAAATTTATTTGATTATTTATTAGTCTACTATTAGTGTTTTTTGCTTTCCTTATTTCTAATGCTTCTAGGTTATCTAATCGAATGCCGGTTACATTTTTATGCAGTAAACTAGTGCCTGTATTTTTATCAAATGTGTGGTCTGTTTCTAAGAGATGGTTAGCAAATTCGGAGAAACCATTATTATTTAGACATCTTAAGTGTTCTTTTACACGGATATTAACATTACGCGACGTTTTGCCTACATAGAACGCCGGGCAATCATTATATTGAAGTGAATAAATGCCTGAGTGGCCTACACTGTCTTCTTTATCTTTTCCGTTAATTAAAATTTACCTAAACTATTGTCTGTGTAAAATGCTGGTTTAATCTCTGACGGAAGGTTTTTAATGCTTTGTTGGGAAAAGTTATTGATATATAAGATTCTACGCCATTGATAGGGTTGATTATTATTATTTGTTATATTATTATTAGGGGGGGTACTGTTGAATAAAAACTTATTTGACGACATTTTTTTTTAGTTTTTTATTTAGTATGTTAATGACTAAGTTTTCATGATAACCGTTATTTATTGAAATTTGTTTAATTATGGATAGTTCTAGTGAAAAATTAGCATTTGATAACGGGACCGTAACTAACGGTTGTAAAAGAACACTTAAGATGTCTAAATAATAATGGTTTCTCCGAATTTGCTAACCATCTCTTAGAAACAGACCACACATTCGATAAAAATACAGGCACTAGTTTACTGCATAAAAATGTAACCGGCATTCGATTAGATAACCTAGAAGCATTAGAAATAAGGAAAGCAAAAACACTAATAGTAGACTCATAAATAATCAAATAAATTTAAATAAAAGTCCAATCTTTAAATTATTCCCAATAAACAAAGTACATTCCCTTCCCGATCAGCAGGTACCTGCTGATCTCCCACCCTTGGCCCTTCACTAGCCTGTTTGTATCATCCATAACACATGTGCATCTTAGTTCATAGTTTAGTTGTATACTGCCCTGAAGAAGCTACGGTAGTAGCGAAACCCGGTCGGCTAAAGTATAAATAAAAGTGATGTAAACAAAGTTATTGTTTTATTTTTTAAATTATAATGTCACATCACCAAGTTACCGCTTCATATGAAAATATAAAAAAAAAAAAAAATAATTTATTTCTATTTATCATTAATAACAACAACAAAAAACTATATAAACAGTGTTGCAAAGAAGACACAATAAGAGAAAATGTTTCGCATTAGCTTAACACCTAACTGTTATAATATATTGCGCAAACACAGTTTACGGGAGTTTAGTAATGCGGGAATTTCAAGTGAGAGCGCCCTTGAATACCCGAATAGTTTATCCAAGGCTTAGATTTTATGTAAACGTAGAGTTTAATACAAGTTTGGAGTAAAACACACTTGGGGTGAAATAGCAATAAACAGCACTGATTAAGTTAATTGTTAATATTTTGAAGCAAGAAGTGTATGCCAAGATCGAGTTGTTTGGCGGTCCGTCCTCTCTATCTACCCCTGCGGAGAAACGGCGTGATGGTTAGTTAGCTAGTTAGTTGGAATGATGTTAGCATAGTGAGCAAGATCAAGAAAGGGACACTTAGATGGTTTGGGCATGTAGAGCGAATTAACGAAGAGAGGAGTATAAGGAGAATATATGACGCGAATGTAAATGGAAGAAGAAGCCGGGGACGTCCGAGGAAGACATGGCACGATAAAGTGAATCAAATACTTGAGTTGGGGCATGTCAGAAGTCGGAATAACAGAAGAGAATGTATGAGACGTTGTATGAAAGTGAATGAAGCAAGAAGTGTATGCCAAGATCGAGTTGTTTGGCGGTCCGTCCTCTCTATCTACCCCTGCGGAGAAACGGCGTGATGGTTATTTAGTTAATATTATTTAATCTGTCTTTATTTATTTTATGTGTCTTTTTCTGTTTCGTATTTCCGATGAGATTTGTTAATATTAACTTCAATATGTTATTCCAGTAAATTAAATATTATTACTTGTAAAGCAATGAAATGTAATTAGTTTGATAGTGGTTTAGTTGACGTTTTTCACCGAATATGACCAATATCAACTAGTAGTGTCAGCTCGGGGGTGAGAATACGATGATGTTATCAAAAATATCGTCATTATGCAATGCATTGTACATGATCGACAACAAGCAAGAGTCCCATGGCCGGAGGTAGGGGAACTATGGGACGAAAGTAAGGACAGAAATCAATATAATTTCTATCTACTTACAAAACATACTTAAAGTCATTTAAAAAATAGCTCCTGGCAGAATTTTCAACTCAAATGAATGCGTAAATTATGCAAGCAATTGTATGTCAATACGTTGTAATTATGTAATAATTCGAAGAAGTCCCAACACCCCCAAAGATTACTCATGTGCTATATCGTAAATCCATACTTTTTTTTTTGAAAGATCTGAAATTTGTCATTTTAAACAAATGTTGAATTTTTTTTGTATTTCTTGGGAATTAACTATGTAACGATTTCTAGACACTTTGCTTTAAAGGGTTTTATCCACAATGTACTTTTGTTACTTAATTTTATTTATTTGCTACCAGATTCGACACATCCGTGTGATTCACAAGCGTTCTTAAAAATAACATAAATTATGTAAGTACAGAAATAATTAGATATTATTAGGTGAGGGTAGTGGAAGACGGAGTGGTGATTTGGACCGTAGGGGGGGGGGGGGGAGACGGTGGGAGGAGTCAAAATAACAAATGGTTAACAAAGATGATTAAAAGTGTGCTATGTTGAAGTGTTTAAATCCCGAATTCATCTGTGTCAAAAAAAAATCCCAATCTCATTAAATTCCATTATAGAGGTGAACCTTTTTTTACCTAGATTTCACACAAAAAGGTCAATAGAATCATAAAATTAACCATGTTAGGGTTGTTAATTTATTTATTTACAAGGCTGCGATTCATAAGGATAATTCTTTCCCCCTGCGGAGTACCTGCTCCAGCTCGTGTCCCATCCCCTACCGGCCCGGACAACCCTCATACATAGATAAGGGATGAATAATTTAGGAGGGTTTGTGTGTGAAATACAACTTTGCATGAATTTTCGGGCATTTTCTAACAACAAACGCTACAAGATTTGACGTAGGACATCTGTTATGAAGAGGTACTGAAAAATGTTATGAATTGTTTGCCGCATTTAATCTCCTGAAGGATTCCTCGCGGGGTTCATCGTAAATAAACAAATTGGTTCAGAAAGAACCTTTATTTGTTTGTGTTTTAGGCATTGAATAGAAAATTCCCAGAAATGTGATCTACTCGTATACCGATTTGAAAGATAACTGATGTCGCCAATTTACATAAGACTATTCGACTCCCGAGCCCCAGGAAAATAAATAAAATTAGTATTTGTTAATAATGAAAAAATTTCGTTATATATATATATTTTTTAAAGAAAGACAAATATTCTCTGGTTACGAATAACCTAACAATATTTGAAAATGTCCTACTACCATCACAGTAAGCGGAAGATGTTGACAAGAGGACTTGGCCAGCCGAGGAATTGAACTCACGACGCCTGGGGGAGACCCAAACGCGATGCCAACTCAGCCACTGACCGGTCGAAATTTTTTGTTTTAATCAATATTGACGTTCTAACATAAACACCAGTTTTTTTATTGGGTGTGACGCCACTTTTGCTGAATTTCGAATTTTGTACGCAAAAATTCGAGACATTTTTCATTCTTCAAAATTTAATCACTTTTAATTGAAGAACACATTGAAAAACGTCAGCGTTTCGTCACTATTGTTTTTGAAGTGTAGCCATGTGTAAAAATACAACCATATCCCGAACCTCATTTTTGGGGTTATGTCAAAATAAGAATTAACTTTACCGTAGGTACACACACACACAATTATATATTATATTCATAGTACAGAAAAGCGATTAAATTATGTACTTATGATACTTTAAAGAATAATTAAAATAGTACATTTATATTCAATTTCAGAATAACTTATTGAACCTCATTGTAATATATGTTTAATCATTGAAGAAAATACTCTCAACAACTCTGAAAATGAAACACGAAACCGAAAACCTCATGGTCTATCAAGGACCCCTGCACCTAAACATTTATAATTCATTATCATAAATTCAGCGGTTGGTGTCAGTTTCCCTTTGAATACACATTTACGCAATTAATAAGAGATTTTTTTTATTGTTGAACATCAATAAATTATAGAGCTTAAAGTTACCCAAAATAAGTTCAAATTTCGCCAAAACTAAAAAAAAAATACAAATAAAAATTTCCAAAAATATGCAACACCATAATACACGCGCACTCCTCTATGTCAAATGCCGAGAAAGCAATGGGGCTAATCGAATAGGGCGTTTTGATAGGACCACATCTGAATATCGCCTACGTACTCTCAATATACTCTGAGGTTACCTTCTTAAAGCAACAGATTTTGTAAATTTAAATATAGAAAAAAATATAAATTTATATATATTTTTTTTTCATAGCATTATTACGCCAATAAAGAGAACTGGTTTTTGAGTTTGGTGTAGGATAAATATGTTAATAACAATAAGAATGCATGCTCATAAAGAGTACACAATCCTAATTCCTTCAAAAAGGTCTGAATATTGGAGAAATGGATTAACTCAGAACGTATAAATCCAAGTCGTCTTTGGAACTCGGTTAAGACGGTTGTTGCCGATGTTCGTGCACAAAATACAATTGACATCGTTCC
This sequence comes from Halesus radiatus, assembly GCA_022606495.2. Classification (NCBI taxonomy): domain Eukaryota; kingdom Metazoa; phylum Arthropoda; class Insecta; order Trichoptera; family Limnephilidae; genus Halesus; species Halesus radiatus. The sequence continues at coordinate 46,203 of JAHDVE020008602.1, read as the reverse complement.
GGAAACCTTTTCCAAGTTTTTCGTCGAAAAAATTGAGTCCATAAGCGCCCTAGCAACCGCCGCCCCATCGCCATCTTTTACAAAAAACAATGGCGGAACTTTATCTGCCTTCAATTTTACATCCCTCGAAGAAGTAAGGAAGTTAATATTCGCTTCACCGAACAGTGTGGACTCGATCCTATACCAACATGATTACTAAAGAAGTATTGCAATGAAATAGCTCCCCTGCTAGTTCAACTTTTTAATAAGTCACTTAGCATTGGTGATTTCCGAAAAACTCTAAAAACAGCTATCGTAACTGCATTATCCAAAAAAAAACCGGCATTGGAAGCAGAAGCTCTTTCAAATTACCGACCCGTTTGAAATCTTCCATTTATATCTAAAATCTTCGAAAAAATTACTGCTTCACAGATAAGTCACTTAAATTGAAATACATTGTTAACTAAATATCAATCTACATACAGAAGGTTCCACTCAACGGAAACTGGATTACTACGCGTTTTGTCGGATATAACTCTTGCCATCGAGTCGGGTAAGCTGGCACTTCTTTCAGTCATGAGTGCCGTTTTTTACACGATTGACCACGATTTTCTTATTACACGATTAGAGGAATCCTTTGGTTTAAAATGTGGGGTTAAGAATTGGCTGACATCGTATTTAACCAATCGTTTACAAGCAGTGAAGATGGGACAAAACCAATCAAATAATGCAACCCTGTCATCTGGAGTACCCCAGGGGTCCGTTCTGAGTCCACTGATCTTCATTATTTTCACAAATGATGTAGCTAAAATAATCGAATCCATGCTATGCTGCCGACCAGCAAGTTTATTTTTACTGCTTACCAGAAGAAATAGACGGACTAAAAACTCGCGTAGCTGAGTGTCTAGAAACAATTACTCGCTGGATAACCTCAAATAGATTGAAACTGAATCCGTCAAAAACTGAGTTTCTCTGGACCGCCACAAGCAGACGTCAGTATATCATTGATAACTCCCCAATAAATATTTCAGGAAGTGACATTACTCCGAAGACGTATGTCAAATTACTTGGTGTCAATATGGATGCAGACTTTTTCCTTAAAAGTCAAGTAAACAGAACTGTAAGTACAGGGTTCTTTCAATTGAGGCAAATTAAAGCAGTACAAAGAAACCTACCAACAGAGGCGACTAAACTGCTAGTCAATTCGTACGATGTGTCACGTCTAGATTATTGCAACGGAATATATGCAAGTCGTATCTAAATACTCCCACACTTCAGGGCATCTCAAAAATCTCCACTGGCTCAAATGTCTTAAAATAATCTAGTTCAAGCTCCGCTGGATGGTATTATAGTTACTTAACGGAATGGCTCCGACTTACTTATTAGAGCTGTGTATTCCTGAAAATAATAATTCATGGCAGTCCACCCTTAGGTCAGCAGCGTTATCAGCTATCGGGAGGTTAAAGGAACCAAAACGCACACTTAATACTAAGTTCGGTGATTGTGCTTTCGGAGTACCAGGATCTAAAGCCTGGAATAAACTGCCGCATGACTTAAGAATGATTAAAGACTTGATAGAATTCAGAACTAAATTAAAAACTCATCTTTTCAGACGATCATATCCATAAATTGAAGAAATGCACACGTAAATTGCTTAGCTAGGCTAGCCGGTTAGTGCTTACCTAAAGTCATTTATAAAATAAGTAAAAAAAAAAATCATTCATGCGTGCGCAAATTCGTCCACAGCCCGACACACTGTAAATAACTAAAAGTATAAAAATAAATAAAATGTTAATTTCTATTAAAAACTTCTTACGCTTTTTAAGGCCATTTTATAAATACGCTCGAGTCCTAAAAATTATAAACATTTCAAATAAATAACAACTCTTCTTATGCCACCAATATTCTAATAAATGTAACATCAATAGAAAAGGAGGATACAATAGAAAAAACAAAATATCATCTCTATACTTAAATTTTCTAATAATACTGTGTTCATCTGAAGCGACCCGTGAGGCAAGTATGTTTTTTCTGTATCTGTTTGTACATAATTAGATAAAGAATAGGAAGTAATATTTGTACAGCGCCTTTGAGGTAATTTTTCACAAAAACGGCCATATACAAATCATCCATTTATTATAATTTCTTCAAAACATCCATATACACCAAATTTGATAATATTATTTTTAAACAAAAAGATAGCTTAGCAATGGGTTCTAGTATTATATATTTTTAAACAATTTAGAGAAAAAGATTTTTAATAGTTCTGGTTTATTGTTAAAATATGTTTATTTTTGGAAAAGGCATGTAGATCATTTTTTGTATATGAACTGGTACTGAAAGACAACATAATATTTTCCTTAATTTCCTAAATAAAATCCATAAAAAGCTTAAATTCCCCATAGAAATAGGACAAAATATAAACATAATTAATGGTTAGATTTTAAGATTTCTATTGTTAATAATAAATGTGAATATATATCGTAAAGACATCGTTACATAATACTTCTAATCATCCGTTTACTCAAAAATATCAGCTTTTCATTCAATGCTTAGTAGATTAGTTAATGTACCTTTATCATAAAATAATTTTAAGAAAGAATTCATTCAGAAAGAAAAACATCCCAAATACTATCCAACCAGCTTTATATAGTAATAATAATTTAAAAAAAAATAAATAACAAAGAAAAAGATAATATTTTAAATAAATCGGGGGTACGTACATAAATTAATTTGTAACGATTGCAACTATTTTAACATTAGGACTTCTAGAAATTTCAGTATTAGAGTTAAGGAACACCCAAGGTGTTTAAATAATAACAATTATTCTGAATTTGAAAATGATATTTTAGAAACTACAATGTGGTATAAATTTTTAAAATTTTTACATACAAATACAACCGGTTTATAATTAGACAAATTTGAAATTTTAGTAAAAAGCGTCAATAGTGTATAGTTGAATTTATTTTCATATTTAATACTAATAATAAAAATATACATTTTTAAAATTTTTTATTATAAATTTGTTATTTAATGTTTTATAATAATTTTTGATTAATTACTTACCTACTTTAATCAATTTTTATTTATGTTTATAATTTGTCTATTCTTACATTATTTTATACGAACACCGCACACGAGTCCCAACTCCTCGTAACCGTCTTGAGCCAGTGAGACTATGGCATCTCCAATTGGGGAATATTGTGAGACTGGAGGTATTGGGGAGGGGAAGGAGAAGGGAAAAGGAGAAGGGGAGGAGGAAGGTGGGGAAATACCTGGCTATTCAAACACGGCTAAAAGCCATTTCAAGCAACGTTTCAATTCTGAATGGTGGTCTTTCACCAGGGCGATACTGAGAATATCTTCCACTCTGGAACGTGCGCAAATGTACTATATATTGTTTTTAAATTAATTAATTATGAAACAGCACAAATTAAATAAATAAAATTTACCTGCACACGCCGGGATTTGAACCCGCGACCTTCAGATTCGTAGTCGAGACTTACCCCTCTACCATGCTGGCCGTCCATTATTGTGTTCTATATTTTATCATTTGTCTATACTTGACATTATTATTTTTTAGTATTCTATATATTACTGATGAAGAAAGCATCGCTTTCGAAACATGTGTGTATATTAATAAAGCAGTCAATACAAAGTAAATTTTTTAATTCATCACTTATTATTATTATTATTATTTTATTATTATTACATTTATTATTATTATTATTATTATAACATTTATTATTATTAGCATTATTAAACATAATAAACAGGGCTATATACGAGTAACTAATGAATATTAAGTACTAGAAATTAGGTAGCATTGATAGATATAAACATGGCTTGTACTTTCAATTACCAATTACATTTGTTATTTTGTATTCATGAAAAACAGGATCAGGAATAGCGAAGCCTTACTTATTTATTGAATACCGGAAAATAGGATATTAAAGCAATACAAAATGAAAAACAGATTCTCGCAATCACGCAATTTATGCGTTGTATACAAATATCAGAGGGGTGCGTCGTGAAAATACCTAAATCTTGAAAATAAAAATAGGGTAAAAAAATAGCCGCACATGGAGAAGAATCTGGATAGATGAATTTATTCAATTTATTGAAGTTTACTTACCTCATTGTATAATAATAATGTTTTATTATATTTTTTTTATAACAAATAATGACATCCTCACTGGGATTTCCCGTGTTGAGGATTTCATTTACAAAATATGTAATTACATTATATTAAATTAATGTGCTTGATCAAAAAAAAAAAAAATTTGTAAGATGAGGTATTTATAGTGCAGTCAAGTGGTTTCGGTGTTGGCATATTTTCTACTTGAGATCTCCCTATGTAACGCATCCAGTGTTTTATTTGATTTTTAAAATTTATTGTGGTTGTTGTGATTTTTAAAAGAGAGTGGGATTTTGTTGTAGAGTTTAGTACCATAGTATAAGAAGTTTTTTTGTTCAAATGTTGTGTTTGTGGTTCCTTGTTGGATGTGTTTTTGATTCTGAGATCTAGTGTTTCTAATATGTGTGATTGTTGTTATTTCTTTGTTTTTTTTTTTTGTATTTACGAATGTAAAGTAGTATTGTTTTAGAATATAATTGTTTTATTGACACAATGTTAAGCTTGTTAAAGATATCGTCAGTGCTAGTTCTTACAGGGACTTTAAGGATAATTTTCATGTTGGCTTTTTGTGTTCTGATGAGAAAATTAAGAATATTATTATTAGCACTGCCCCATCCGACAATACAATATTCTAATAGTGATTGGCAGAGAAAAAAGTAGATCTTACAAGCATTTGTACTGAGGACATTTTTGATTGTTTTAAAAATAGTAAGTTAATTTTTTAATTTTGTTTTTTTAAATTAATAATGTGGTCAGTCCACTTTAAATCGTGATAAATTTTTACGCCTAGATACGTTATGTGGTTAACATTTTCCAATGATAGACAATTACGTTGACAATTTAAATGTGGTAAGCTATGAATTTTCAAATGAAGGTTTGTATCTGAATTTTTAGTATTGTTTATTTTAAAAGTGAATTTGGTTTTATTAGCATTAAGTGTGAGTGAGTGACAGTGAAGATATGTTTTGATTCTGTTTAGAGTGACTTCTGCTTTCTTGGATATTTCTGACCAATTTTTCGCATTTAATAGAAGAACAGAATCATCTGCAAAACTTATGGATTCGCCTTTACATTATATGTAACATAGGTCAGTTATGTAAATTAAAAACACGATTGGACCCAGAATACTTCCTTGAGGCACCCCGAACGTGACACCAATAAATTTGGTGGTTATGTTGTCGAGTTTAAACGTTTGATTTCTGTATTCCATGTAGCTTTTAAAAAATGCAAGTTCGTTTTCAGTAATCTCTATATTTTCAAGTCTGTTAAACAGATGTGTGTGATTTGGTGATGGTTGGTCCCTCGACAGTTGGCCCCCCGATAGTTGCCCCCCCCCCCCCGACAATTGATCCCTCGGATAGTTGATCCCTCCGACAGTTGATCCCCTAAAAGATTATTTCTGCTCTATGTCCTAATTTGTAAATTAAGCGTGCAGAGAGGATATGCGGTTGTATAACAAAAGTTGATATACTTATATCTGCAGGCGTCTTGAGTGGAAATCCGCTACATAAAATATTTTTACTAATAATACTGCACAATATCCTCCAGGTGTACTTCTATCGTGGTCAGTCGTTTTTCACTTTCGTTTTTTTTTGTAATATCACTCAGCTGTCGATGTTCTCAAAAATGATGTATGTATATTTTGTTTGAATTACGTACCAGGCTTATAATATTATTCGTGTATAATACTCTCACGGGTAACTCGGCACTTTTATTATAATATAATAGCACAGCAGTTATTCTTGTACTACACCACAGTATACAATGCAAGCGTGATTGAGAGATTTCAGAAATGGACACTTTGAAGGTTTGAATTTATTTAAAAAATAAAACATTATTATTATTATTGTAATATTTAATCATCGAAGAAGATAATATTAACAGATATCAATGAAATATGAAACTGAAAAAGAGATGGTTTCAGCTGGGACTCGAACCCAGATCCCCCGCCTTATTGCGACAACACTCTCAAATTGAGGTATTGAGACCGAATTATTTTCCGACATTTTACTAACGAAACGTTAGTTGAAACGGTTTTAGCTGCGTTTGGCGTCCAGATCTGAATGGGCAGGCAATCTTCAATTTTTCCCATCACATTCCCCGTTCCCACTCCTTTAAGCTTCACAAAATATAGTACCAATTAGCCCTAAGCCATAGTCCCACTGGCTTAGGGCAGTTTGAATATTTGTTAAAAATGGTATCAAAAAAGGTAAATTTTCTCGGAATACTAAGAAATAAACTAAATAGAGATACCGCAGAGCTAATATATTTATAAAACTATAGCTGCTCTACTATATTATATTTGGCCAATGAAGAAAATCTAAACAAGCTAGAAGAGATTATTCAAAAAAGAAGTATACTAAAGAAAAGGCAAACATACAACAATCAATCACACGAGAGAAGACTTGATTGGATTCCAATAAAAGAGACTGCTATACAATGTGTTAAGTTTTATGCATAAAATTCTGAATAACCAAATGCCAAAATATTTTATGGATGAAATTGTTTTTAATAAAAATGCACATAATTATGAAACCAGGAATGTAGATAAAATTAGATTACCACACATGAGACAAAAAGAATCACAGGACTGCTTGATGTATATAGGACTGAAAATGTATGATGAGTTGCCTGAAAGTCTGAAGAATGAATGTATTTAAAAATAAGTATTACGATTACTGTAAAACTATAATTATATAAACAATGAAATCTAACCATGTACGTATTAGTTTATATACATAAAATGTAATATGAAGTAACTCAATAAATAATAAAAAATAAGATAAAAATTGGAACTTTTGTGCGATATGCAAATAACATTTTTGTTTTTTCTCAATTTTTCAAGACGAATATTCAAGAAGAAGCAAGATGGGACAGGAAGAAACAAAGAGAGGTTAGAAGAAGAGAAATGAGGCAAGAAGAAGCAAGAAGAGGCAAGAATATTTTAAAAAAGGAGCATTAAACGGAAAAAGGAGATTCTAACAGCCAAGACGAATCAAGAAAGTCCACCACGAGGCAAGTAGATACAAAAAGATACCAGAAGAGCTAAGAAGAAGCCAGATGAACAAAGAAAAATCAAGAAGAGGCAAGATGAGTCTAAAATGGCCAATAAGAGACTTGAATGGCCAAATGCTTCGAATAGGCGAGAAGACACCAGAAGAGCCGAGAAAATGGCAAGACTATGATAGAAGATCAAGGCAAGAAGAAACAGAAATCAAAAGGAAGCGGGAAAGGAGAAACGAAAACCAGCGCTCAAACAATTCCTTTATTCTTTACCCATCCTAAATTCCAACATTGACTTATAAGGTTCTTATGTATACCGGTAGATTAAACTTCAACCTTCTCCCCATCCACAGTACCCTCTGGTGTACCGGTTGCACCGGGAGAGGAGTGCTCATGGCTGGGGTGGTACATTCGTATCGCATCGTATTAAGAAAAGAAAGAATCTCTAAATATTAAAAAGAGAAAGCTGTTTTGCACGCACAAAATAAAAATGTATCTGTATTGTGTAACGTTTATACAATATTAATCACAGACCAATTAGCGGAAGTTCACTGTACATTAATTCTAGAGAGCGAAATGATAACTCTATAAATGAATGATTATTACAATGATAATTAGCAAGATAGGTATTCATTTCCCTGCTGTAGGAAGCGCGTGTATTATGCTCATCTCAAAGCAGTTCAGGGGGAGGGTATAAAAGTTAATTGAAACATTAATATTTGACATTTTGGTTGGCGCGGTGGTTAGTTAGCAGTTTAAGTGTTCCAGAACTCTTTATGACGGAATACAGGCACCGAGCTTGAAGCTCCAATAATAAACACCCCGCAAACTCGAAGCACTCAATTCCGTCAGCACGTTGACATGTTTTAAGATTTTGTAGCGTTAATACAAAAGTAAAAAGTACAAAATAAACTGATAAATATTGAAATTGCGCACTAACAATCACGATATTTCTCGACAGGAATATGCAGATAATGGAATGCCACACAATTTCGTCTTGGCAATTCTCTATTTCATTCGCATTAATAAATAATAAAAGTAAAAAAATAATACTTTTAATAGAAATACAATAATGCAAGTGATGCATAAAAATGGAATAGGTTTGCGCCTTAATAACTTAGAAGCAATAGAAATAATATCGAAATCAAATAAAAATAACAATTTGCTAATTGTTAATTAAAAAAAAATTAGATCGGACTCAAAGTCCGATTTTAAGGATGTCCCCTTTCTTCCCATTTAACCCAAACCCTTCCCCTAGCCCTTTACATACTCTTCTATCTACCCCTCTACCACCACTTCTCTCTCTGTCCTGTCCTACTTTGATATACCTTCTCTCCCTTCCCCCACCTTCACTTTCTTTATCCGAATATGTCTTATGATTACCGGATAAACCGGTCGAAAAATGCACAAATTTAATAAAGTGGTATAAAACAAAGATTTTTTTCATTTAAGTATGTATGATAATATAACAAAAATAATATTTGGATGATTTGTATATCGCCGTTTTTGTGAAAAATCACCTTAAGGGGGCTGTAGAATTTTTTTCCCAATGCTTCGGGGACATTGCCTTATACTTATTATTCTTAAGTTCAACTCAATTGATCGTGGCATGTGTATTTCATCCTCTTGCACGTAAAATATACTCTTGATACTCGTTTCTTCGTTCATCCGCTGTACATCTTCAAACCAGATGCCGGAACGTCTCTTTCCTATTCTTGTTCATTACGAATTACTGGTTCACATGGTTTTACAATACACACGTCGCAGGGAAATTAACATAATTTTCCTCCTTTCTATCAGGTTGGTATCAGAAATTGGTTGCCGAGTTCCAATAACAGGTAAATGACGTTGCTTTGACTTTCAAGACAGAAAATGCTGTCCAAGTTTCGTGATATTCGAGCTCATACTTAGTTTTTTAAAAGAGACCTTATAAAATAGCCTTGTTTTTGGCGAAATACGCGTTATTTTAGGTGAAATTTTCATTATGTTAGTTGAAATTTCGCGTTATTTTTGGTAAAAGTGGTATTATTTTGGAAAAAAACTGGTTTCATATTCCCTTTTAGGAATTTTGCTACAAAGTTGATAATTTATATAAGTTAATTTTTTTTTTAAATGAGTACCCGGCGTTTTCGGCATGTGTTTCAGCTGTGTTCTATTTTATGGCTATTCAAGCTTGCCAAACCCGCAGGGACTGTGAAATATTTTGAATGTATAATATTACTTTATTATTTTAAAATACTAGAATATCGCGTGAAAAATTGGAAATTCGTGTTATTTAGCCGAAAATTGCGAATATCGCATTAATATGACAAAATTCGAGTTATCCCAAATGCGAAATTTTCAGGTCTCTACTGATAATGTACGACACGCATCTAGAACATAGAACGTATACCATAGAACATAGCACAGAGCGGATAAGGTAACATAGGTAATTCCTCTGTAGCAACCGGTAGGGACTGTAGGCTGTTGGCTGTACTGCCGTGGTAAGTAAAAACATAGCGAGTCTCAACGAAGATACTGTGTTTTTACTTACGACGGCAGTGTACGAGTAGGTAGGAGCCGGCGATTAGACGAGAACGAAGCATAACGTTCATTCATCCTGTCATACAGCGAGTTTATTTCCTGAAAAGTACTCGTCTGGGATTCTTCGGGAAATAATTTCCTTTCAAATATGGAAATGCATATTCACTGTAGATGACATCCCCCCAGGCGTTCCCGGTTCCCAGGAAGCCGGGCCATTATTATTAGGGAGACGAGGCGTTTCATCTAATGTAACAATCGTCGCCGGCAGCGGCTTGCCAATAGACAGGTTGATAAAAATACTCCAGACTAGCGAATATCTCGCAAGTGACTCCATTGTGAAATCACTTACAAATCCACATTTACATGAATTTCAAAATAATATAGAAAATTGGGGTCGAGTTTAGACTTTGACAATTGGGTACATCTTTAGTATCGGGCTTTCATTAAAATTGATTTATTTATTTAATATCAACGGTGTAAATAAACCAGAAACAATAATTGCATGTCACAGTTAACTACAAGCATAAGAAATTAGCAGAAATAATTGTAATAAGTAATTACTATCAAATATGGCATTACGTCATACAATGACATCAGATAGTATACGAGTATAAAGAATAAAAGTTCATGGAGGAATTAAAAGTAAAAGATACGTGTACACTTAAAACATGTTGTAAATTTAGGTTAAATTAATATTGATTAAAAAGAAGACAGTTAAATAGATTTGATTATTAATGAGTCTATGATTGGTGTTTTTGGCTTTCCTTACCTCGAATGCTTCTTAATTATCTAGTAATACCTATTTAATATTTATCCATTTCTATTTTTGTGATGTATACAAAATTATTGTTTTATTTTAAAAATATTAAGTCACATCAAAACGTTTCTGCTTCATATGAAAAATATTTTTTTGTAGTTTAATTTTATAATTTTACGACAACCGTGGCAAAGCGGTCTAACCGTTGATTCTGTAACTCTAGTGTCGAGTTCATCCGACAAAATCTAAAAAAAACGATAATTTATTTAGACTAGATAACTTAGAAGCGATATAAATAAGGAAAGCAAAAAACACTAATAGTATAAATAACCAAATAAATTTTAATAAAAGTACAATTCTTAAATTATTCCCAATAAACAAAGGACATGCCCTTCCCGGTAAGGTACCTGCTGATCTCCCCCCCTTGGCTCTTCACTCGCCTGTTTTTATCAATCTATAACACATGTGTATCTCAGTTCATAGTTTAGTAGTATACCGCAGTCAAGAAGCTACTGTAGTAGCGGAACCCGGTCGGCAAAAGTACATAATAAATAAAAGTGATGTAAGCAAAGTTATTGTTTTATTGTTTTATAATGTCACATCACCAAGTTACCGCTTTATGTGAAAATAGATAATTTATGTATTTATTTGGGAGACAAAGAGCTTAACAGTAAATTTAAATATTTTACTCCACAAATGAAAAATGACGGAAGACAGTTTTAATTACCCTAAGCAAGTGCTAAAGCTTCTTATTATATTAATTTCGGAGCAGAAGATGTCTTTTGTGTATGTTATCATTTTAATAAAAAAAATAATTTATGAAACGAAATCATGTTTGTGTCGTAATGTTTTATGTCGTATTTATTGTTATGCTTCGTTTATTTAAGGTTAACTGCTAATTTCCAAATAAGAAATTAAACCATTTTAAATGTCAACAACTTAGGACGGGCACCCTAATTACATAACAGCATAGAAGCCTTTTTATCCTGTTTACTTTATTCGTTAATTAAGTGCGAACTCGCAACAGAGAAAAGCCATACAAAGTTGTAAAACTAAACTTATCAAAGCGCTGAAAATGGGAGGGGGCTGGAACTCTCGCATCGGCACCAGGGCAGCAGAACTGGGCGGAGATCGTCGACCGCGTGATGCAACCGCCCGAGCCCCACTGCAGTAGCACCCTAGTAGGTACTGTGCAGAGGAGTGGCCCGTAGCGGGTAAACACCTCCGCTCACCCGGCGTCCTCTACTTGAACCCTTCGACCTTTTCAACCTGTGCTCCTTGTTATTGTGTTACATTGTTACGCCCTGCTGGGACTTCCCTTGCCAACATTACACTAACTATTTCAATTTAATAACAATTTGATGGAAAATCTGAAATTTCATGCAACTAAAACTGAGTTGAAACTAGAAGTTTATGCTACGACCACACAATCGCCTAACGTCCCAACCCGAACTCGGTTCGGAGTTGGGACGTTGGCAGATCGCATAGTGACTATAAATCGGGCAACTACACGATCGTCCAACGTTCCAATTACGAACTCGAAACTAGTGATGCCATTTTAGCTAAAATCTATCGATTCATCGATATTCATAGAAATTCTACCGAAATTTCTAATATTATTGATACAATTCGTTTCTCATTAGGTACTCATAATACCGGAAATAAATAATAGGTATCCATGAAATAATAATTATCATTTGTCTATACTTGACGTAATTATTTTTAGTATTCTATATATTCCCGATGAAGATAGCATCGCTTTCGAAACATGTGCACAGTGCACAGATATCTGTATATATTAATAAAGTGGTCATTAGAAAGTAATTTTTTAAATTAATTTATTAATGATTATCAAATCACCCATCCTTTGTTTCTAGACTTCACAATAAAAAAAATATCTTGTCACATGTTTTTGTCTTTTAAAATGTTATAAAAATATGAATAAATTCAATTTTATAGTCCCCACAGCTTGTCGATAGCTGTTGCGTCTGTTTCAGTTCCGTATTTTATTTTTAAGCACAGTCTGAGTCAGATTACAGCGCAAAAAATATAACAACTGGCCGCGATTTTATAACCGATTACATGCATTTCGCTATTGAGGTGATTTTACACGAAAAAAGCCTCTATAAAAAATATCCAATTATTATTATTATTTGCCTAATATTGGGGGTTAGTTGCATATTTGAGTTTTTTTTCGTCAATATAAACATAGTTCAGTCATGTTTTATTCTTCGCGCAGCACGTCCGTCGGAATCGCCTGCCGGCCAATGTGTGGAGGTCGGTTCGTGCGAGTTCGGCTAACTAGTTGGAAGGTTGGGCCAACCTAGTTCGTCACCGGAGTGATCTCGGGCCAACTCGCCGAACTCGAGGCAACGTTGGCCCGACGCGCGCGAACTCCTCTACACAATCGCCCAAACTTTCGAGTTAGGAGGTTGGGCGATCGTGTGGTCGTGGCATCAGGTTAGTTTCAACGTTTTCTAACCTAACCCAACCTACACATTTTTATACTAACACCATGTTTTGTACTTTCACATGCTTATTTTAATATAAAATTTAAAAAAAATTTAATAATATTACAACACGTGAAAAAAACGAACTCACAAAACTATTTAATATATAGAAGATTGAAGATGTATGATGAAATGTGTTTAAAATGTTATGATTACTGTTCAAATATTATATTATAAAATTGGTAAATACCACGTACATACTAGCTTATACCAATACTATTTAATATGAACTAGCTAAATGAATAATAAAAAAAACTGGAAATACACAACACATTGTTTCATAGTATTAAATTATACCATACCACATATTGAACATACCTTACAGCTCCGCTGTAATCTCTCCTCTTTTCATAACTCATGCAACGGGAAGAGGGGTTACACCAGAGCTCTCAGTGGTGGAAACAAGAGTACCGTGATATTTTTGTGTGTCTTGTAAAATCGAACGACCTTTTCCACCTTGTCTCCTGGTATTTTTCTACATTGTTACTCCCGCTGGGACTTCTGTTACCAACATTGCACAAACCTGCATAAATAAACTACATATTTTAATTTTATAATAATTTACAAATAACACGAGTCCCGAGCATTATTTTGAAAAACGTCCTGTAACATGAACGAGATAAGGATTATCAATGACAAAAGGACAGAGGTCAAACACGTGACCTCTTCGACCATGATTTAAACATTTTTAAACTAGCACGGATACATATTATACGAAATGCTATGTGGCTGGCAGTAGATAAGGCTAAAAATGGAAGTTGGTAGAGAGATAAAGTTTGAAACATGCAATGGAATTCGTTGGCTTAATGAATTAATACAGAATTAATAATGAACTTTGACGCGAGAATGTTTCAAATTCGATTTTCTAGGAATCATGATTATTTTCAACCAATCTTTTAGACGTATAGGCGGAAATTAAAAAAAGGATATAATATTCGAATTAATTGCACTAAATACAATGACCTAATTTCAAAACACGATGCAAGATAAATACATTTTTTTAAACGGTTCCAATCGCTCGGAACTGTCCGGAGCCAGTTGAAGTATGATATCTCCAATTGGGGTATATAATGAGACCAGAAGGAAGGAGATGAGACAGAGGAAGGTAGGAATGTACCTGGATTATAAGATCTGGTCACAGTCATTTCAGGCAATACATCGATTCTGAATCGTGGTATTTCACCAGAGCTATACAGAGCAGAGGCGTGCGTTGCCCTATTACCAAGGGTAGGCTGTTTGCAGATATACTAGATCGGGTATGAGTTGTGCATTGAATATTTGAAAATGACCACTTTATTATCATCTTAAGCTAACTGTTGTGGCCAACTGGTTAAAATAGCATCCAAGTTCCTTACATAATTCATCGAAAAAAATCATTTTGGATATCGTATTTTTTTGTACATTTTTATGGTTCGTATTTCTTAGGGTAGGCACAGCTTTTCAGCCTTTTACGGAATGCACACCACTGATACCGAGAAAATCTATGACCCTGTTTCTACGTTGTTTACAAAACACGTAACATTATCAACTAACCTGCTTATATGAGGTAATATTTATGATCGATCATGGAGTCTGTCTTCGCTCGCACAAGTGATGAAATAACCTCCGATATTTAGACGCCCCACCTTAAATCATTCACCTTGAAAGCATCACACCTTTGGAACGAGCTGCCGTCTGCTATACGAGGTGCATTATGTATAAATATTGGATGCCATCCGCTCCAAAACATGCTCAGGTGCACTCTAGAACTATGAGGAACAAATATACACTTTCCATCCTGGGACATCTCATCCTTCCTTGCCTCGACCCAATTGCATATCGATGACTTGAGTTCAGATACTACATCTCCATAAACAAGAATTTCAAGGTTTGAATCTTTTGGAAGATTTGATTTTAACGTATGCAAATAATATGTAAATATCATTAGAATAGTATGATTAAGAAAAAAAAAATTCTTCTCAAACTATGGGTTCTTCTTAGTAGCCTAGTTCGTAACTCATTTTTGCAAAAAAAATTGGAAATACATTATTTATGCTCTAAACCTATGCCATCGACATATCATTACGTTTAGTTTAACATGCACAAATATTCAATGAGGGAAATTGTTTAAAACTAGATAATATCCTATGGATCATCTTCAAATTACAACAAAACATGTAAAATATATTTTTTAAATTAAACACTATGCGTTGAGACATTTATATAAGTTTAATGAATTGATTGCATCTGATTAGACAGGAGAATTATTTCAGACCAAGTTGTATTGTATATAATCATTAACCATCTAATTTACAGCCCTGCCATCGTCGCCACTATTAAATTAGATGTACCGACAAAAAATTTGCCGAAAACCCAGTCTAACCTAACCTAATTAATCTTTTTTATTAATAAATCTATATATAAAAAAATGCTTGTCCGTCTGTCTGTTTTCGATTATCTCCCCAATTACTCGACCGATTTCGCTGAAAATAGAACAGTTTCCAAACCATAACCCCGGGCAACGCCGGGTACTTCAGCTAGTTTCTATATATATTTAAAAAAAAGTTTGTCTGTCCGGCTGTCCTCGATTTTCTCGAAAATTAGTCCACCAGATTCGATGAAAATAGTACAGTTTATTCTTATTAGTGCCGGGAAGGTTTAGAGAGTAGTTTGGACGAAATCCAATATGTAAAACTGTTGCTCAAACGTTTTAAAATTAGTATGAAAAACATTAAACCCGCCATGTTGTATTGAGGTTATCCCATAGATAAACCACTCTGGTTGGCCACAGATTACATATTCAAAAGAAGAAGGTTTTATTTGGGAAGAATATTTTCAAAATGGAAAACACAAGTAGGTACCCACTTAAGAACTTTATTATTAGATATATTTTGAAAAAATAAATGTTTGGAATGAAACAATTTTTTTAAATGAATGTTTTTTTTTTATAGATATAGTAGTAGTCGTCACAAGGCCTTATTACTTTCGCTGTCAAATCCATTATGGCACCCAAACGACAAGCAAGAATTCACAACTTCATATCTTTTTATAAAAAAAAAAATAATACCGAGCAAGGCACATGAGCCAGTAAATAAATAAATGAAATATATGGATATATATTTATTAATATACTAGACACCGATCAGATTTGGGTTGTACCCATGCCTCAGTTTATTATACAACAACTGATGAAGGTTGGATACAAGCGAATATTGTTCGACTCCTAAAATATAGTAAAACTTTTCTTATTCTTTTTATCATTGAAATTGTATACAAATGTATTCAAATTAATTCAATTTACAATACAACACTTCTCTTTTAAGAGGAACGGCTGCGCTGCCTGTTTCATACATAACTTATAATTTCACTAATTTTAGAGGCAATTTAGAAAATTATTTGCGGGTTTACCGTATTTAAAAAAAATAATTATCATGTTTGCTATGTAAATATGATTACCGTAAATAAAAATAAAACATAAAAAAAAAAAGTTTTTACAGATCGATATTTTAAATTATGTACGGCAAATTTGTGTTCCAACGTAAATTGTTCGTTTTAATTTAATTTAAAGTCCACCATAATGCTTATTTTTATGTATTTAAAAAAAAAATTATTTCATTATATTTTCAAAGTAGACGGGGTAAAACTTTTTTTTAAATCACCGTTAGCCCCCAAATAATTGTTGAAGGTGCCTCGAAATTCGCGAAAAATCAATTCCTTTAATGACCTATATTTCATAATGTAAAACAAAAATAAATAAATTACTTCTAATCCGTACTAGATATTTACAATACTTTTTGATGGAAAATAAGATCATTAGGTTTAGGTGAGTATTTTGGCCTCAAATCCAAAATTAATTTTTGTATGAAACAGGCCGCGCAGCCGTTCCTCTTAAGCAATGCTTGTATAGAGAAGCGGAGTCTACATATTGCAATTACATATTTACATAATAATGTTTCCTGAAAGTATTACAAGAAAATGATGCTCGAATAATGTAACAGGCTTGGTGGTTTACATAATGGAAAAAGAGAGTACATAGCGACAAGTTTTGAATTAGAAGTTATAATAAATATAACATAATATATAATATATGTAAGTATAATGTGGCAAAGGACATTTATTTATTAGTGTATATGTGTGGGTGTATCGTTAGTTTGCTTGATTGTCGGAAACGTTTAAGCTTATTTTAAAGTGTTTTTACTTGCATTTTAGAGTTTGTTGGAATATTTTATTTTTCAAATGTTTTCAGGTAGTGAAAAAAGAAACAAAATGATGTGTAATGGTGTTGTGCAAATGAGGTATTGATTTTACAAAGTGAGAATACGAATTTAAATCTTATGCGATTTTCCGTGATGAATTAGTATTTTTGTTTTTTTAATATTGAAGTATTGATTTTTTAATAAATATAGAGAAATAATTAAACTAGTTGTCGTTTACCCGGCGTTGATCGGATTATGGATGGTTTGTATCGGAGTAAATTTAAAGTAGTCCTGGTTTTTACCGACAGGGTGAAGAGATCTCCTTTTTACCGTCAGTGGTGAAATCAGCCTTACTACACTCTGGCTTAGAACGGCGATCGAAGCGTTAATTAAGTTATCCTTTTTTCCGATATTTTGGTTAAACATGCATACATCCAAATTTATAAATAAGATGATAACGTCAGAAAAAGTTACTGTATTTCAAATAAATAATCATATAATAATACATTATTGACGCGTGCAATGTAACACGTTGCGTTTAGGTCGCAATACAAGCACGTGTTTGTTGAAATTACATTAGGTGAGAACGCAATCACTCCGTGTATTTAACAGTTGGTTGGTTGTATAGGTGAAGTAGGAGATGGGAGATGGTTGTAGGAGAGATATGAGTTGACGATCACCAGATGTCTCGCGTCAGAGGAGATAGGAAGCGGAAGCCATCCCGTCCAATCTCGACGCAGCCACACCCCACGGTTAATGACTGTACCAAATCTAATTTATTTCTAATACGGGAGAATTATTTTCCAATAAGGCGGGGTGACAAATCACAAATGTATTCTGGATTAGATGATATAGAAATATTAATATAATATGCAGTGACAAGAATCTTATAGTAAAGCTATGGGGTTCAACCATTTTGGCTTCTTTTAGTCACATTGAAAGAAGAGAAATTGTCTGGTCGTACTTAAGTTATTAAACTTTAATATCTTGGTTACATTCTAAGGAGCGACTAATTCAACTCCAATTGCTCCAACTGATAAACGAAGGGAAGATTAATAGAACACACATTTATAAAATAAGTTACGGCTCATGGCTTCGAAGCAATAGAATTAAAAGTATTTTTATAATGGTCCAAAGGAACTCTCTAAATCATTATAAAATTATAGTGTTCTCACTTTCCCGATGTAAAGTCATAAGCGTAGATCATATTGTTCCAAAGGTTGTTAAAGAAGTGAATAAACTCGTATTTTAACCTACTAGCTGAAATACCCGGCGTTACGCAGGGTTATTAATAGTTTGGAAGAAAGAATTAAAATCCCTAACCCTACTCCTACCCTACTCCTACTCCTACTCCCTACCTTTGCCCAGTAATTTTCCTCTTATTTTAAACGAAAAGTATGCAAAATTACATCAAGAAGTACCAAAATTAGTCTTTAAGGGTGGGAATGGGGGATGTGGGTAGTTTTTCGAAATTGAATCTAGACAGTGACCTCCCTCCAGCTTTGTAGATTAAGTGTGCAAAATTTCATCAATCTTGGAATAAAACTGTAGATTTGCATACAAAACAAACACACACCGCCCGCCCGGGGCTTTTTTCTTTATATTTAGAGAAGAAGATAAAACAGAAAAACGGAATGGTTGATTAAATAACAATTTGGAGCCTTTCTGAAATTTTTTTTTAGGTTATCATTTTTAAAGTTAATTTCTGTAACCACATGTAATCCACCTATGTTGACAGAGGTTAACCAATACGTTACTAACAAAAAATATATTCGTGGGAGATCCCATGCACTTTTTTATGCTCCGAAAGCGAAAACTTCTGCTTAACAGAAAGCGCCAATCAACAGATATACTCTACTCCTTAACGATTCTGCATTAACCGTTGACATTTTCAGGGTCACTTTTAGACATTTGCTACTCGTACTACTAGTTTTTGTATATTTTTGTACCATTTTTCATTTACTGTAATATGTTCGACATCTGTAATTTTTGTAAAACAATGGTGTACAACTATGAAAATGGAAAATATTTGATGGAAACTATGAAAAAAAAATTTTTTGAGAACAGATAACATTTGAGAGTCATGGGTAATGGTAGGTTTTCAGCGAACAGAGGTAAATGAAGAGACGGTAACACTGATACGTAACAAACAATATTAAAAACATACACCTTTATAGATACTGATAATGGACATTACAGGGCTGCCCGAAACGTTGAATCAAGAAGTGATAGCAACAGGACAAACAACAAAAACATTTGAGATGTTTAAAAATATACACATATTTTTAAAACTGGTTTTAGACGTGATGAGTTATAGCTTGGTATTTAATAGTAGATATTTATTATTTCAGAACTACAAAATGTCATTACTATGGCAATACCAAGCTACTCACTTTGAAATGTGTTTTACTCATTAAAATATTTTCACATATTTACGTTTGACAAGTAAATTTAAAGAAACAAAGCAAAACATCATAATTAATTTTTTTAGGACAGTTAAAATTAATAATTTTTATTTATTTATCTAACATCCAATACATAAAATTTCAGGAATTGAAAAAAAAAATCGTCTTTCCATGTAATTATTTACCTTATACGATGTAGAATTGGACGTAGTTATGGTATGCAGAAAGTATCCAATCCAAAAACATGAAGCTGAGAAAAAGACGTTTGAAAATTTGACAATACAAAGGCATATTGTTATTGCATTTGGAGGTAGGATGTTTTTAGCATATTTTAGCTTATTCTGTAGGAAAACATGAAAGAGTTTTTTGGAAATTTGTGGGTTGGACGCTTTCTGCATAACTATGACCAATTATCTCCTTTCAGAAAGTACCACTAATTTCTGAACCGTTTGGTTAAAGTA
Organism: Halesus radiatus; assembly: GCA_022606495.2. NCBI lineage: Eukaryota > Metazoa > Arthropoda > Insecta > Trichoptera > Limnephilidae > Halesus > Halesus radiatus. The sequence continues at coordinate 26,252 of JAHDVE020008602.1, read as the reverse complement.
AAAAAAAAAGCATTTGGAGCATTGTGCTTTTATAAACATAATATGATTTTCGTATGAGCCATCTTCGTGTTGTCATTTAAAACCTTTTAAACTATTGAAGCGCCCTCAATTTTTGTCTACTGTTAAATGTCAGACAATAAGAGTCTGTGAACAGGTAGCTACTTGTTGGAATGGTGGCGTATTGAGATTACTTTGAGTCATCCCCGAGGCGCCGAAACTACAGACTTCACAAAGTTCACAAAATTCCTTCCACTTGTGACGTAAATAATTGTGACGGAACTTTCAATGGCATTAGCGGGCTAATGGGGAGCAAAACATTGTTTCGGAGGTTAGTCCAACAGCCCCAGAACTTAGTCTTCAAGTATTTACTTCTAAACGCGAATCAAAGGTCTGGCAACGGATCTCATTAAAGTGGGGAATACTAATACAATTCTCAGTTAGCTACACACTACTCTCAGAATGATGACAGAATTAGTCGACAGTGGCAGTTCAAGTCGGACTTCAAAGGTATATTTTACGAGGAAATATAATCGAGTCACATAAACTACGCGACGTTGAACATTTTGCTTTATTGCGTTTTATCTGTGACAATGTAAGATTTCCTGCAAGTTATTGATTGCAACTTGAAGTGAACGTAAATTTATCGTGAATTATTTAATATCAAGGGTATAAATATACCATAAACAATAATTACTTGTCACCGTTAACTACAAGCATAAGAATATAGCTAACTAACTAACCAACCAACATGCCGTTACCCCGCAGGGGTAGGCAGAGAGGACGGACCGCCAAACAACTCGATCTTGGCATACACTTCTTGCTTCATTCACTTTCATACAACATCTCATATATTCTCTTCTGTTATTCCGACTTCTGACATGGCCCGAATCAACTATTTGATTCACTTGATCGTGCCATGTCTTCCTCGGTCGTTCCCGGCTTCTTCTTCTATTCACATTCGCGTCATATATTCTCCTTACACTTCTTTCTTCGTTCATTCGCTCTACATGCCTAAACCATCTAAGCGTCCCTTTCTCGATCTTGCTCACTACGCTTACATCAGCCTTGCATTCTTTACGAATCTCAAAATTTTACACACGATCATACATGGTTTTACCACACATTCATCTTAGAGATCTAATTATTCAGTCTACTTTCATCCTTCCTCTGCAAGTTCCATGCCTCACTGCCACTACTAAGAATATAGCACAAATAATTTAAAAATGTAACTATTAAATTTGGCATTAGGTCGTACAATGACATCAGAGAGTATATAAAGAATAAAAGTTCACGGAGGATATAAAAGTAAAATATATGCGTACATATAAAACATATAAACACAGAGTGGAAGATACTCTCAGTATCGCCCTGGTGAAAGACCACCATTCAGAATTGAAACATTGCTTGAAATGGCTTTTAGCCGTGTTTGGTGACCAGATCTGAATAGCCAGGTATTTCCCCTTTTCCCCACCTTCCTCTCCCCCTTCTCCTTCCCTCCCCAATACCTTCAGCCGCACAAGATAATATTAACAAATCTCAAATGAAACGTGAAACAGAAAAATACACAGAAAATAAAAAGATAACAGTCGCATCCGGGAATCGAACCCAGGACTTTTGTCTTACAGGGACAACGCTCTAACTACTGACCTAATGAGATCTGTTTATGTTTATGTCATGTTTATAGATATCATACTTCAAATTATAAAACTTATCAATATAATCTTCAATTAATTACAATATTATTTGGCTGTTTTTTTGTATGATTGCAAAGTTCTACCCGAACATATTTGCAATCTAAATAGTAACTCGGATAAACCTACACGATTTTTTTAAATTATATCGGACATCTATTGATTCTATTGACATAACTTATTATTAATGAATTTAAATAACAATACGTAGTTATTATCAAATAAAACAAAACATCAAATTAAAACAGAATTCTACAAATTAAATGTTAATACAATTAAAAACATATTTAAGTACAGGCAGAGTAATATAGTTGAGTTCGTAATAGTTCAATATCTTATACTGTTCATGTGAAGAAATAACTTTGTGCAGGTTCGAGTCCTGTCGGCGACATTTATCTTTGCTCGGAAAGGTTTTTTTCAATTTGGATGAGTGTTTCAGGCTAATAATTATTGTTTATAAAAATAATTGTTACCCTTTGCGCTATGCACAAAAATCTTGTCTTAAGTTTTTAAGAACTTTAGTTTATCAATTAATAAATAACTTTGTGATTATACTGCCCTGAAGAAGCTACTAGTAGCGAAATACGGTTGGCAATAAGTACAAAAATAAAATTGTTTTTTTTTTTTTTTAAGTTTGAGATCTGATTAATTTAGTTAAACGTACTAGTACTTATACTCTACTCTACAGTTTCTACACATTTTCGAAATCTTTTTCTTATTGAACACATTTGGAAAATAAGAAAACAAACGCGTTTTGCCTTAGTTTTTGACAGTTAGATATTTCAAAGCTTCAAATGTAATGATGAATGCGATGTCGCGAGCAAAATATAATTGGGTTGCTAAACAATCTAGACAGAATTTGTACAAACTTCATAGCGACAGAGCTCACCGTTCGAAAGGATTTTCTGCTACATAATGATGTTAAGATATCTGCTTTGTATATAGTTCAGAAAACCTGACTTTTACAAATGATAAAATATACATATTTTTAAAATCGGTTAATTTTAATTATTTAATCAGTAAGAAATAACACTCAACTGGTGTCAGTAAGGCTGTATACTGTATAGTCAGCCAGGGAACAGCAAACAGCGCCGCCGTAGATTTAACGTAAGAAATTAAATTGCAATCACGAAGTTTGATGGAATATTATCCTAAGCCCCGCAACACATCCGAGAAGACAAACAGGAAACTTCCAGCGTTTTAAGGCGAGCTCGTCAACAGGATTTGGGGCACAAAGCCATTTATCAATGCCATAATATCATCACACGATAATGGAAAGAAATAATACGGCGCTCGATTTTCATTTTAAAAGTCTGTTTACTTTTCGGCTTCGTCGAATAATTTATATTCTTGTTCTTGTACTCGTAGCTAGATGTTCAGGAAATAATTGAAATCAGCGCTGGAAATTAATTAATTTGTTTTAGGTTGGAATTTTGTGTATTGGAGTATGTTTAGTAACGAAATGTAGAGCAGCTGATGGCACCAAGAATATGTTGTTTACAAGTCTACATCCTTTAGGTTTAACGGTCAGTCCCCAAAAATATACATTTGTCTGCTAACGCAAGAAATATTACGAATGATTTATCTATAAATTCACACAACTAATCGTATAGAATTTACAGATAAATCATTTACAGCATTGCTTGAGTTAGGAAACTGCAAAGTGATGACCATTTTTGAGAGTTGGCTCTTAATTTTAAAGAGTTTTAAACTAATTTTCTTCCTCGTTTTCGCCAGCCTTCTAGGGATCATATTTAGACATTGGCCTCCATCAAATGCCTCCAATTTTACAGAACCCTGGTCTCTCACACATCCATGCTCTCAGTACGAGCGTACGGACGGTGTTCTACGGTTGCCGCCCGAAACTGTGTTGTTTTGTGTGCGACGCTTAACCCGTCCTCTGCGCTCGTGGCGCGTTCTCCGACAAGTCTCCGACACTCGTGACGGTTTCCGCATGATTACTTTTTTTCTTTTTTTTAGAACGCCAGAGTAAAAAAAAGGGAGAAAAATCATTATTATTAAGAAACACGTAAACTGATAATTTTTTTATAAAAAATTTTTTTTTCCCGGATTCCGAACCCTAATAATAAAAAAATAAAAACGGATCGACAAGAACGGAACGCGACCAGCAAAGAGCGAAGACACCATTCTGGTGGCAGCATTGGACTTCTGGCAAGGTCCCATTTACAAGCGATGGAGCCGATTCCTGATGGAACTGTTTAAAAAAATATATGTTGATTTATCATTTCTTACCTATGCATTTGTCATTTACAATATTTTTTTTCATCTTGGGTTATATTTTTATACACATATTATATTATGTTATATTATATTATATATTATATTATATTATATGGAACTCGTGGGATTGCACCAGCCTCGCCGAGATCTGGAAAAAAACATAAAAACAAAAAAAATTGAATCAACAAAAAAAAAAAAAATACGATAGCGTATTAGTTTGCTTAATATTTTAAGATAATTTTGTGTGGTTTTTTTTTGCAATTTATTTAGAAATTTTATTCCTTGAATTATGAATTAAATACGAGAAAACGAATTCAAATCTTGTGCGAGTTTCTGAGATGGATTCCTAAGGTTGGGCTGGGCTAGGCTAGGTTAGGTTAGGTTAGCGTTAGGTTATGTTCGTTTAGGTTGGGTTGGGTTAGTTTAGTTTAGGTTAGGTTAGGTTAGCGTTAGGTTTGGTCAGGTTGACTGAAATGTGCGGGTAACTTAAAATTATGATATTGTGTTTTATGTGAGTATTAAATCGTAGATGTCACGTATGATTTAAATTAGGGAATAATAAAGAAACATTAATTCAAGTAGCAATGTTGGGAAATAATAATCAACTTTGATGATCACCTCGTTGGGTGCAACGGGCTAACCACTAGTACTAATAATTGCGATAAAATCAGCCTTTCGAAGTAAATCTAATTGCGCTCAGGTTATACAGTATTTATGGCATTAAAGGGTTTATTAAGAATTCTCCTTCATGAGGCGGCTGTAGGCCGAATAATTAATTACTTGACGCTCGCAACAAGGCTCCGCAGGGGAATGCGGAGGAATGTGCGGCATCTATTGATTAAACAGCCAAGATGGCGGGTGACATTCTCCCCGTTATCTCCCTGCACTCGCTGTCACCCGAAAAACTTGCCCAACTTAAAATGAGGGATTTATTATCTCCGTAGCTTCATCGGAGAATTTATTTCAAGTTTAAAGAAAAATAGAAGCGGCTGTTTTACTAAATTCTCAATTCGGAATTTCAACTTTGAATTTTGATTGTTTAGGAATGAACGAAAAGTTTTTAACTTTTCTCTCTTTCCGCAACATCTCCATTTTTACGAGAGTTTTGACATCGTTTGCCTTCAAGAAACAAGATTCATATAATGAAACATTGAATCTTCAAATATTTATAATATTTCGAACACGGAAAAATGGCGAACAAATATTATATTTCCTACATTATAGTAGAACTCGAATGACGCTTGATGCGAAGAAACGGATTCCGATCAGTTTCGGCAAAGATGCGCAGTACACGAAGGGCCGTGAGCATTCTTTCGTTTGTCGAACTTTACCTTCAACAGCTACAGGAATGTAACATAACCAAACATAAACCCAACACATAAAATACTATGCTTACTTGATAGTCCCTTCTCCCCCTTTCCGTGCAATACACTTTAATATTATCAAACTTGGTCGAAAGTATCTAAAATTACATGTTTATTATTTTTTAAAGGATTTGCCTACTGTAACAAAGGCAAAAAACTAATTTCTCTTTAAATTCTATACCTAATTTACATTTATATAGCAAAACTAAAACATTAAAACAAAAGTAATCAATAGTTGTACCACATTTAACACATCCAAGTGAACATCTTAGCACAGGTTCTCCCAATGAGGTGGTCTCGACACATATAGCACTCCATTGACAGTATCATCTCTTCAAACCTACCTTACACTCCACATTATAAAGGACCATACAAAGCACCTTTATTATACTTAAAAAAAACGTATCATGTAAAATGGTGCTGCATAATATATAGATATAAATAAAATTAAAATTAAAGCGTTAATAGTGAATTAAATTTAATAAATAATCAAATATTTAAAAAAAAGCTATCTCTTGACTTTATTTTCATGTCAGAATAAGGGAGGGCAAAGGGGAAGGGGCGTGAAAAGTGGAAAGTTCACATAAAACAAAAAATATTGACATTCCCCACCCCCCACGCAGCGCTCACTCATCGCAAGGCACACATCTTCCTTGTGATCCCGAAGAAATTTAGTATAGCTGCGATGACCGAGCATGATACATGAGCGCAATTACTCAATTTGTGCAGATTTCTTACGAAAACATTCAAACTTCATCGGTTGATTTTTCATTGAAAGGTAAGGATTTTGTTATTTGCTTAAGTATTTTTCAAAGATATTTTAATTCGTCCGTGATGTTGATACATGATTTTTCGATATATTATTTTTCTATTCATTTCACACCATTCGGGCAAGATATCTGTGTATATTAATAAAGTGGTGAATACAAAGTATATTCTTTAATTAATTTATAAATAAGAAAAATGCTTAGTTTTCTTAACAAAACCTTTTTCATCTTTGTCGTACTTAAATTAATTGCATATTATAATAAACGTTTTTTTAAAGTAACTTTTTACAGTACAGTAACCTTTTTTACAGTAACACAGGAGGCCCCGAGGAAAATAATTTCTCTTTCATTCGTCTTTTAGAGGATAGGAAGGAGTAAACTCGGGTCTTGAAGTGACCCATGTTGTAGGAGGGAGGAAACACAGAGGCCGGAAAATCATTCTGCAGCCGATCTGATGAACACAAGAACGAGTCGTAGAAGCGACCCGTTCTCAAGTGATAAATGTCAACCGTGTGCAAATGTTGGGCGTGCGTTTGGCGTGTTTCCCAACTATGCACCGGTGCCGAAGGGATCAATTACGCTAGTTCTTCAGAGCATCTTCCATTGAAATACCGGTAGAACAAGGATAGCATACCCGCATGACGTCTGTGCTCCAAAGATTGCAATCGGTTTGTTAAGATAGGCGAATGTATCAAACGGACCGCCCGTTTCTGCACAGAATCGAGGGTTTTTTTTCAGATATTTTACATATCCTATATTATAAGCTTCAACATTAACGCAGAGTCTGCTTACATTGTTTACTTCATAATAAACATTTCACATACCTTCGAGCAGTTTTAGTATTAATTCTTTTTGTAATCATGATTGATATATCGATTGCGAACATTAAAAGCGACATTCGAATAATTTATACAAATGTTTTCTAACTAATTGTTACTTTTATTAAAGCGTTATTTTTGTAAGTAAAGAAATAATAAATATATAAAAATAAGATCTGTATAGGAAAATGCTGGCAAAAAGTTTCTAAGATTGTTCTTAGAAATCAAATGAAATAAAACAAAAAAATAAATAAACGTTTTATCTATTAATTAACGGGCAAGCGAAATGAGTAATTCTTTTAATTCGTCGTCTTTTTTTACTGTAATTGTTTGGCAACGTATTTTCCGCAAATAACAAAATAATAATTGAATGACCTAAGTCGATACGGACGGCGATGCCGAACTTCCTTCCGTTTCTCCGATAATTATTGCTGGAAAGCCAATTAAAGGGAAAAATAATTGTCACAGCTGATGACGTGAGCTTCCGGCTTAATCAACGGAAAACGTAGCAAAGTGCGGCCAAGGAGAAATTTTCTAAATCAAGAAAGAAATAAGAAAAGTTGTAAGTTTATTTTTTCAAACATTTCTCTGGACAGACTTAAGGGATGGCGAAGATAAAGCCGATGGCAAACTCGTTGAGAGCTTAATTTGTTGTACGCTGGAGATTTCGTCTTTCCTCACCTTTCTTTGATAAGGACGGACCTAGTTTGGTGGTAGTACCTTTTGGTTTTAACGAATTTCTCGCTAAGTATGATTGCTGGAAATTTTATTGGGAGAATGAATGAGATTTTTTAATTTCAAGCGGCACCTGGTAATTATTTTTTTCTAAAAAAGCGATGCTAGCCGTCCACAGTGGAGTGCTGATACCAACTCTGATGTATGGCAGTGACGTATGGAACCGGTAGAGGAAGGATGAAAGTAGACTGAATGCTGTAGAAATGAGATATCTGAGGCGAATGTATGTTAAAACCATGTATGATCGTGTGAGAAATGTTGATATTCGCAAAGAAAGCAAGGCATAAACGAATAAAGGAATGCTTAGATGGTTTGAGCATGTAGAGCGAATGAACGAAGAAAGGAAGAAAAAAAATGTGTGAGACGACGTATGAATGTGAATGAAGCAAGAAGTGTATGCCAAGATCTAGTTGCTTGGCGGTCCGTCTTTTCTGTCTAACCCTGCGGAGAAACAGCTTTATGGTTAGTTATTTAATCTAATAATTAATAATAATGTTTTAATCATTGATAAATCTCAAATGACATAATAAACAAAGAAAAGGACCCAGCGGGAACGGTTCGGTCTAACCGGGACCAGCGATCTTATCCACTGAGCTAATGCCATCCTATTCTTTCCACCATTTTTTATCGATATCATACTTCAATTTAAGAACTGTTCTTTATCATTATCATTTTCAATTGATTCCCATATATTTTTTTTGCTGCTATCTTTCTATATTGAATGCAAAATTTTACCCGAATTTATTTGCAATCTAGTTAGTGTCTCGGATATACCTATCCGATTTTAATTATATAGGAAATCTATTGACTTTTTCTAGAAGTACAGGATTAATATTAAATTTTTATTAGATTTTAGTCTCTTTCCTGTTTCATATTTCATTTGAGATTTGTTAATATAATTTTTAACGATTAAAAAATATTGCAATGAGGTGTATAAGCTTCAATAAGTTATTTAAATAAAAATTGAAAATTTAATAATATGCATGTATTATACGTATTTGCGGAATGTTCTAGAGTAGAAGATACTGTCATTATCGCCCTGGTGAAAAAATAACTGTTCGGAAACGAAAACCTGCTTGAAATGGCTTTAGTCGTATTTGGTGACCAAATATGAATAGCTAGATACTTCCCAACCATCCTCTTTCCCATCTTTTACTATATATTTACTCCAAAGACATCTATCAAATTACTTGGAGTCAATCTGGACGCTGATTTGTCTTTTAAAAGCCAAGTGAACAGAACTGTAGGCACAGGATTCTTCCAATTAAGGCAAATTAAAGCAGTGCGGAGAAACCTGGCAACCTGTTGTTTCATGTCTAGATTATTGCAATGGAATATATGCAAGCCTCCCCAACTATCAAATTAACAAATTACAATCCGTTTTTAACGCTGCGGCAAGACTAATTACAGGCGTATCTAAATACTCCCACATTTCAGAACATCTAAAAAACCTGCACTGGCTCAAATGTCCTGAAAGAATCCAGTTCAAGTATTGCTGGATGGTATTTAAATCAATTAACTTACCTATCGGAAATCTGCATCCCAGAAAATTCCAATTCACGCCAGTCAACTCGTAGATCAGCCACGGCCATCGGGAGGCTGAAGGAACTAAAGCGCACACCAGATACTAAGTTTGGTGAGCGAGCTTTCAGCGTGTCGGGCCCTAAAGCCTGGAATAAACTGCCATACGATCTAAGATTGATTAAAGACTCGACAGAATTTAGATCAAAACACAAAATTCATCTCTTCGGACAGTCATATCCATGAATGGTTCAGTTACCTAATAAACAAATAATTTTATTATTCGTAAATGTAAATAATTATTATCAAAAAAAATCTCAAATAAAATCATGTTTCAAATAAGCACCTACTCTTCTTTTATCAATAACCTTCTGATGTATATAATATCAATGACAAATAGGATTTAAACAGTAACTTCAATGTCATGCGATGTGCAGTGTTTTCTAATATATGTGTCCTGTGCGTGCAGCCATCATTAGTCAAGTCATACCATCTCAGCCCAAAACATTGTAATTTAATTAAGTTTAAATCTAGAGTGCCCTACCAGGTAAGTATGTTTTCTGTATAAGTACATAATAAGATAAACCCTATCAAGTAGTATTTGTACAGCGCCCTTGAGGTGATTTTTCACAAAAACGGCGGTAGATAAATCGTCCAAGTATTATTATTTTTATTATACTCCCATTGGTTCCAGACAACTGGGACTCTTAGACGGTATTTACATAAAGAGCACTTAATTATCATAAGAAAATATTGAACCAAAAAAAAGAGTAATTTTTTGAGAGTCGATTGAATAATATTATAAGATTCATAGATCATAACTATAACGTCGCCATCAGAAAAAGATAGTAACGTTAATCTTGATAAACTGCTGCAAAACTTGTGTCATAACGCCAAAGCTTCTTATTTGAGAGTTTTTGCTGCTTCAGAAATCAGATAAACAAACAGATTTTCTGATTTGTTGTTGGATTAAGATTTTTTGTATAAACGGCATAACCAAATCCTTAATTAGAACAACGAAAATCCAATTAAAACCACAAAGTGTACACAATACACATACAAATTGGTAGACTTGGAACTTGGAACAAAGAAGTCATATAATATGCGACTGCCATAATACGGGCATGTGCCTAGTTCGGTAGTAGAAAATCATGTAAATTTTATATCAAAACTTCTTAAAACGAATTAATATTTTTTGCATTTCTTACGATACGATACGATACGTATGTACCACCTCAGCCAGGAGAACTCCTGTCCCGGTGCGACCGGTACACCAGGGGGCACTGATTTGTTATGACTTGAAACACTTGTTCAGTTAATGGGAAGGAGGTTGGTGTTTAATCGATCGGTATACTGTCGTGGTAAGTAAAAACGCAGTAATTACCATATGAGTCATTCTTCAGAATGAAGGATCGAGCTTTATTTAACCTTTTAGCATATTTATAATTAACTTAATATACTGAGTTTTTGCCAAAATACTCAAGACACATATTCTATATTATCATTGCAATAAAGTTTGTAAAAAACAACAACATCTGTTAAACATTCGTTTTTCTGTTGTTACTGTGTTTTTACCTACCCAAATTTGAACGTTTATCAAGTAATTGTGGTAAGTAAAAACGCAGTATCTACATCATATATCTAATATTTTACTACGTTTACAAGTTTAACAAGATATTTGCTATATTATTTGTTATTGTTTTTAATAGGTAGATCTTCATAATAAGATTATTTATTTTGTGTATTAAGTAATTTTTTTTTTAGTAAAACTAAATTTTAATTAAACGTTATTAATAATAAATACATATATCTTAGGAATCGTAATAACTATTTATGTGTTAGTAATAATAAAATCCATACATAATTTATAATTACTATATATAATTTACAATTACTATATATAATTTATAAGTACTATATATAATTTATAATTACAACATATAATTTATAATTACTACACATAATCTAAAATTACAATATGTAACTTATAATTATTATATATAATTTATAATTACTACATATATATAATTTATAATTACTACATATATATAATTTATAATTACTACATATATATAATTTATAATTACTAGACATAATTAATAATAATGCAATCTTTATTTAATTTATAATAATGCAATCTATAAGGGATAGGGGTAGGGGTAGGGGTAGGGGTAGGGGTAGGGGTAGGGGTAGGAATAACACAACCTCAAAACTTTACTCCAAACCATTCATAACCCCGTGCATCGCCGGGTACTTCAGCTTGTATTTAATAGAAAGACGTTAGATATTGAAAAAAAAAAACATATTAAAAAAAAATTGATAAGTTAAAATTATATAAATAAGTCAAACTTCAGTAAAAGAATTAAAATTTTGATAAAAATCTTATTCGTAAAATTCAATGTTAAAATATTCCGAAAAACAAAAGACAGCATCGTTATATAGAAACCATGAACATTTTTTTTATTTCTTTGAAGTAACATGTTAAGTGCAAAAAGTAATTTTAACATTGAAAAAAAACCCAGACAAGTTGTTAGTTAGTTTAATTTCCTTATTTTCAGTGTAACATCTTCACATTGAGACTAAACCTTATTTTCTCGCCGGCAAACTAAAATCTCCTGAAAGTTTCATTCTCTCCATTCCCGAGCTTGCTAATTGGTTACTCAATATGGTAAACTTTCCCGGCCGCTCCTTGGAAACTTTATTTTTATCTGCGGACCAGAAAGAGATTGCACTCCGCCCAGAGATACAGAACGACTTTAACTGAAAGTAAATAATTAACGCTGGATTTAATTGGGACGTTATGATAATCAAAACACTCGTAGAACTATTAATGCTCGAAATTATAAATGTGTTATTAACTTCTACAATAAAAGTAAAATTGCTTTGTGGTGTCATTATTAATAAAACTAATAAGTAATAGTCAATTACATATTATTAACAAACAAACACTTTTCAAAAATAGCTGTCTCTGAAGTTTATTTTCACATTTAGATAATTATTAATAAAAATTGTAATAATAATGAGTACTATTATTTCATTAATTGTTTTTGTGTCTAATTCGCAGAACTCTATTTAATTATTTTTTTAAATTGAATTGTAAATCAATTTTGATAATAGTATTATTAAATTTGAATTACATTAATTTAAAAAAGAAACTATTATTTCTTTTTTTATGCCTCGTTATTTTTTTTAATTTTATTTATAATAAAAATAAAAACATTATTTTCTCAATTATTTTTACTTTTTTATTTAATTACTTCCCTACCCTCATCACTTATTGTAAATGTTTGTTTATGTTTTGTAATTTGTCTATTCTTACATTATTATTTTTCTATGTTTATTATGTGTCTATATTTGTCATTATTTCTTAGTATAGTGTGTATCCCGATAAGCGAAGCTTCCCTCGTGAAACATGTTTATATTTATATATTAAATAGTGGTTCATACAAAAAAGGTTTAAATTGTACCAGTCTGAAGATGCCAATTATAAGGTGAAACCGGACCGGTCGGAAATAAATAAGGGGAAAAAAGTTAGAAAGGTTTTTTTTTTATTTAATAAAATCATATTAAATGTATTATTACCCAAAATAATCGATCGTGCACAGACGAAAACAATGCTTATTCGATTAATCTGTTTTGCAATTGATTTTAATCTGGAATGAACGGGGAATAATGAGAGAATAATTATTTATGAGACCTACGATATGTTTGTAAATTTTTAAATACATTTTTATGTGAATCGAACTGTCGCAATCCCAACTGCTTTCAACTATCCAGGGCCATTAGGAGTATGGCATCCCCAATTCGGGTATTTTGTGAGGCTGAACAGAGTGGGAATGGGAAGGAGATGGGAAAAAGGAAGGTTGGGAAGCACCTGGCTATTTTTTAATATATATTTTTTAAGTGACACCTCACGAGAGTGCCCTTGAATGTTCAGAGCACATACAGGGGAACTATATCGCTACCCAGTTGGGCAACGTTGTGAGGTGGATTAAGGATGGGGGTGTAAGAAGATATTTGTTAATGCGGGCCTTGAAGAGGCCCGGATGTTCCGCTCGTATCCATCGAGTATCACGCACGTGCTCCGACGCGGAGGGGATCAACGATGCTAGCTCTTTCGAGCAGGGTCCATTAACATATCTGTAGAATCGACTCAGCATACCTACATTGCGTCTGTGCATTAGAGATGGTAGTCGGTCTGTTAATAAAGGATTGTCAATCAGACGAACCACCCTCCTTTGCACAGAATCAGGCAGGTTTTTCAAGTATTTGAGCGCTCCAGCCCAGAGGTGAATTCCCAAATTCAACTATTGGACGTACTTGTGATTTGTATAGGATTAGCAGCTAGTCATTATTGAAGAATCTGCTAGCCCTATACAAAACACCCAATCTCTCGGAAGTCAGATTTACTCGGGCTTCAAATCAAATATAGCTAATGTCAATTCAGGCAACGCCATCGCTTCATTTCTGAATGAATCTTTATTCCGCTACCGAAAATAAGGAAACATTTTTCATAAATATCCTTAACACTTCTCACGGTTAATGTACCAGTACCATTTACAAGAAATTAACTAAGGCTTAACCATAAATATCCTCAACACTTCTCACGGTTAATGTAACATACAAGTACCGTTTACAAAAAAATAACTAAGGCTTAAACATAAATATCCTTAACACTTCTCACAGTTAATGTAACATACCAGTACCGTTTACAAAAAAATAACTAAGGCTTAAACATAAATATTAGTAACACTTCTCAAGCTTTATGTACCAGTACCGTTTACAAGAAATTAACTAAGGCTTAAACATAAATATCCTTAACGCTTCTCACAGTTAATGTAACATACCAGTACCGTTTACAAATAAATAACTAAGGCTTAAACATAAATATGATTAACACTTCTCACGGTTAATGTAACATACCTGTACCGTTTACAAGAAATTAACTAAGGCTTAAACATAAATATTCGTAACACTTCTCACGCTTAATGTACCATGCATACTGTTATATTTTTTTCGATTTAATTTTTTTTTTATATATATATATATAAATATATACGAGGTGTGTTCAAAAGAAAAGGTGAATTTTGAATTTTCGCGGGATGTGTACATTCGATTATCGATTTTTTTTTATGTTGGTACACATATGTTTATCATATGTTAGCATTATCAGCCATTTTGGATCAGTGGTTTGTTTTTGACAACTGGAAAGGTTAGTCACGTTATTTTTTTCTTCGATTTTTTCACTAAAAAAATGTTGTAAAAAATCGAAAAACATCGATTTTTTGGATTTTTTGAAGAAATGCTGATAAGGACATAGAAAACAAAGCAAATCTAAAATTTCACTTTAATCGGACTGATGATGCCCCAGAAAACGGCTATCAAGTTCCGACCAAAACTAGGAAATTCCTCCATAGGGTTAACAATTATTATCAATTTTTTTCTAAAAAGAATAAATTTTTTTTTGTAGAAATGCTGATGAGGACATAGAAAATAAAGCGAATCTAAAATTTCAAAAAATCGATAATCGAATGTACACATCCCGCGAAAATTCAAAATTCACCGTTTATTTTGAACACACCTCGTATATGCATCCAAAAATATACCTGTATAAGACAAGACAACATAAAAAAAAATCACCAACAAACGAATATGCACCACTGAAACATAACCTTATTTTCCAAAAAATATTGTCACCAAAATAACGCTCATAATAAGTCTCACTGTAAAAACAACACCAAATTTTCATGTTTCTAATAATGAGCAACGACTTAACATAGTATGAGTTAACATAGTATGGATATTTTCATATGATATTTGATTTGATAAGGTGCGAACTTGTATAATGTCACTACAATCTTCGAAGTACCTTTAAAGCCAAATGACGCACTGTTTAATTATTGTGACACTGCACGACGCAGCCGTAAATCTACGTCACGTAACCGGTATTTATAAAACTCATTCGAACTCCGAACGCGTCGGTTAAAAGTTGACGATATAAATTACATTTGCTTTTCCAATGAAAACTAATAACTGCCGGCGACAAACGACAACGGGAATTTAATTAAAAACTACGGCAGTGATATCCTCGCGCTCAATCTCCGATGGGAAAACATAAAAATAGTCATCCAATCAACTACTCGATTCGGGCAACCAACCAATCACCCATACAAGAAAACATCATTATTATTTTTTCAAACGTTCTTTTTCTATCAACCCTTATCTAAAATTACCTCCTTACTATTGAACATTCCATCTCTTCTAACTCTGAACTCGACTGAAATTTGAAATTTCTACTATTAAATAATTTTGAAATATAAATTCGCAATGTAGATTTGTTACATAATTTTAATAACTTGCTACCGTTTTCGACACTTCGGTGTCATTCATTAGCTTTCTTAAAACAAACAAAAATTATACAAATACAGAAGTAATTAGATGTTATTAGGTGAGGGTAGTGGAGGTGGTGATTTGGAGGGAGGAGGATGGGATTAGTCAAAATATGGAAACATGGTTAGCAAAGGTTACTTACAGGGTGCTATTATTTTAAGTAAACGAAAAATTGTTTTTAATTTTTTTAATATTTCTAGAGTCTCCAAGGACCATAATTAAATTATATATCAATATTAGAATTTCTTCAAATGATGTAAAATAACTTTGGTAGTCATATTTATTAAATTAATTATAATTACTTCATTTAAAACCAATGAATTTAATATGTAAATATCCACATGTTTGAGGAGCAGAGCTTCCCTCTTCGGGATAAACAATTTACCTACTAAAAATAATGACAAGCATACACAAAAAAAAAAGAAAAAAAAAGAAAATAGAAATAAAAAAAAAAATCTTGTTATTTGTCTATACTTGTCATTTTTAGTAGATACATTATTTATTCTGACGAGGGGAGCCTTGCTCCTGAAACATGTAGATATTTACATCTTAAATACAGTGGTTTTAAAAAAAGTCACTATTAGTAATTTAATAATATTAGAATGTTTAAATTTAGTATTTTATTTATTGAAGCTATGGCCTGTTTCTAACAAGAGATTAGCAAACTCGAAGTAGTTATTATTTCGTAAACAGAGGTCATGCTCCCTGATTATAGTTTTAAAATCTAATTGTTATACGTACATACTCTGCATCACATTCATTACACTCTAAAGTGTATATTCCGGAAGTATATTTTATATTGCTATAACTATGCTCATATGTAATATTTAAGATTAAATTCACTCAACATATTACAAAAAAAACTAGTCCTAATTTATAATTCCTATACAAAACCATGTAAACGTGACCTTAGAACAGGGTACCCCAGTAATGTCACATTTGGTAAAAAAATAACCTTTTATGAAATAAATAAATACACGTAAATGTATATCTGGGACGTTCCCGGCTTCTTCGAGCTACTGACTTTGTCTTTGATATGTATTCTTCACATTCAAACATTTTCACAAATTCGCGTTTGACAGTTTGTTTTAAAGAAACTAGGCAGAAAACCATAATTTATTTATTTTAGTTTTTTAATTTATAATTTTGATGTGTGTATTTGATTTTGTTTCTTTTTTTATTATTTATTTATCTATCATCTAATAAATGGTTATTTCGATACATAAAATTTCAGAAGAAAAAAAAATCGCATTTGTGTAATTATTTTCCTTGCAAAGCATTAAATAATAAGCAAAAAGTTTAAACATAAAATTATGTTAGAACGTGATGTAGAATCTCCTTTCGGAAAGTACCACTAATTTCTGAAGACCGTTTGAGTAAAACATATGCACTTGGACTATTGTGTTTTTTAAACTTATTTTGGTTTTCCTATGAGCCATCTTTGTGTTAATAATAATAATAATAATAAAAATAATAATTGGATTATTTCTATAGTACCATTTTCGTGAGAAAATCATTTCAAGGGTGTTGCCATTAAAAACCTTTTAAGCGATCTCAGTCCCCTCAATTAATGTTTATTTTAAATTTCAGATTGCATAAACCGTCTACGCGTCGTATTTATGTTGCTATTTACTTTTACATCCATAGAGGTACAGAGGGTATTGCATTATTTTAAAATTTCTACAGTCTACTTTCGTCATTACTCTGCCAGTATGCCACAATGCCATACGTCAGGAGTGGTGGTATCAGGACTCCATAGCGGCCTATACGGAGGTGATTTTGGCTGGATTATAATATTATTATACCGTAAAACTCAAAACGATACAAAACACAATGGAGGAAAAATTAAATTGATATTTTTAACGGTTTTTCAAATCGCATTTCAAAAATATTTTTATTTATGCACGGAAAGAATGATTTTTTTACGTACGTGTCGTCGAAACGAAATATTGCCAAATTTTGAATAATTGAATAATGAATTCATTCCGTTCTGAATTATTCCACATACTAGAATATGCATGTATGGAGATATATTCAGTATTTTCGGTGTCACCGGGACACATTGTAACTGTTAAACGATATTATTTCTAATATTCAAATTGAATAATACCAAAATTCAGAAAAAATGGAGCACTGAACGCGATTGGCGGTTTTAAAAAAAAAAACTGTGAAAAGAAAAAAGTAAAGCTAGCGGTCCATAATGGAATGACGATACCAACCTCCGGTTGTCAAATAATGATTTTGACGGCCTTCATGGTTGAGTGGTTACGATCCTAGGCTACGAATCCGGAGGTCACGGGTTCAAATCCAGGCGTGCGCAAGTAAATTTTATTTGATTAATTTGTGTTATTTCACAATTTATTCATATAAAAAACCATGTAGTATATTTGCTGCACGTTCCAGAGTGGTGAAAGCTCTGGTGAAAGACGACCATTCAGAATCAAAATGTTGCTTGAAATGGCTTTAGCCGTGTTTGGTGACCAGATCTGAATAGCCCGGTACTTCACCACCTTCCTCTTCCTCACCTCCTACCGCTACCCGTAACCTCCAGCCTCATTATATACCACAATTGGGGATGCTATAGTCTCAGCTCGAGACGGTTGGGAGCAGCTGGGACTCTTGTGCAGTAGTCACATCAAAAATAATAAAAACTGTGGAGGAAGGATGACAGCAGGCTGAATTCTGCAGAAATGAAGTCTCTGAGGCGAATGTATGTTAAAAACATGTATGAGAGTGTTAAAAATGAAGAGATTCGGAAAGAATGAATGGTTGATGCATGCGTAATGAATAAGTTTAAGAAAGGGAGGCTTAGATGGTTTGGGCATGTAGAGTGAATGAACAAAGAAGAAGTATAAGCAGAATAAATGTTGCGAAAATACATTTTAGAAGAAGTTGCGGATGCCCGAGAAGCACATGTCACGATTGAGTGAATCAAATACCTACATGAGTCGGACCATGTCAAGAGTCAGAATGACGGATGGGTAGGTATATATGAGACGATGAATGAATACGAATGAAGCAATGATTGTATGCCGAGAGGCGGTCAATCTTCTCTGCCTACCCCTCTCGAGAAAAGGTGTGATGGTTAGTTGGTTTAGAACAGGCAAAAACAAATCACCTAAACAACTTAAAGATTGTAATTTTAAATTGCGAAGAGTTTGCTGAAGAAACAAACATGATCCATAACCCAAGCAAAACGGCTCAGTGGGTCATAAGATATGATCAGCGCCCGAAAAGTATTCTTCCAGCTACCCTGAACGGTGAGATCCCGAAGGTGATTGAAGGAACTAAATACCAAGGATACATAATCACCAGTAATCTGATGGATGATGACAATATTGATAGGCACATGCTAACTATTACCATAAAAGCGAACATGATCAGCAAAAGATTTCGCCTTTGCAGTATCGCTGTGAAAAAGACGTTCTTCTTTGCCTTCTGCACAACGTTATATACATGCGAACTTTGGGCAAACTACGAGCAGTTTTTTTATTATTATGAAAGACTTTGTATCCAATACAATAACGCTTTTCGCATAATGCTTGGCCTCCCCAGCTACTGGAGCGCTTCCAGTATGTTCACGAAGGGCGAGTTCCCGGTTTTGCAGAAATTATAAGATCCACGGTGGCAGGATTGAGGGAGAGGATAGAGAGCTTCGGGAATTTCCTCATCATGGAAGCCCGCCTCAGTCCAGCCTTCAACATCGACGAATACTGGATAAAGACATTGACCCCTCACAATACAAATGTCACATCCCCTAAAGACTTATTCAGTTATTTACTTAGTATTTTATAATATTTTTTATAATTCAATGTATGTATACTTAATATGGATGTATGGGACTGCACTAACTTCCCCACATACCAGAAAAAAAGATTATTAATTATCTCTGTTGCACCAACGTTGGGCTTCATATTAGAGAACGTAGTTTTTTCCCGATATGGGGAGCCACCTTGCTGCTTACTGGTATGGTAGTTGTGACCTCTGACATTTACTGAACTCCGTCGACGTAATGCACATCCTATCCGTACGAGCGAGTGCACGCGGGAGTCACGCTGGAGCATCCAGCAAGCAGCAGGCGATGATCCGTGTCGGATGTAATAACGTGTGACGAATTGGAATTGCGGTAGTGTGCGAGAAACTCTCAAACTCGCATATACATGGGTATGAAATTAAGATTTCAATTTTTTAATGTTAACTCTTTCCAGATATATTTGGGGTTATTACGCGAAGATTGTTTTCCAAAAGAGAAAGGAATGAACCCGTATCTTGAATAAACCCATGCTGTAGAAGAGAGAAATCAGTTTTGAGATATTTATGTACTATGTACATTTGTCACTTAATATCATTACTATCCTACCGGTTTCGACATATCCGTGTCATTCACTAGCGTTCTTAAAACTAACTTAAATTAAACAAGTACAGGGGAGGGGAACGGTGGGAGGAGTCAACATAAGAAAGAAACATGGTTAACAAAGGTGATTTACAGGTGTTATTATTTTGTTTATTAAATTATTTTTGATTCAATTTAAAAAAGTATATACGAGTATATACTTTTGTTGCTTAATTTTATTACTTTGCTACGGGTTTATAAATATATATATTTCTAAAGCGGTAGCAAAGTAATAAAATTAAGTAACAAATGTACATAGTGGATAAAACTCTTAAACAACATTTTTTAAAATACTACCAAAAATTAGTAGGTTTTATGAAATACATAAAGTAGCAGACTGAGACAAAGGATTAGATTTGTGGAATAACATATTAATAGGGAAAAAAAACAAAGATTTCATTTTTATTATTGTATTTATCGTCACCTTCATTAGTTTTTTTTCCCAAATTAATATTTCAATGCCATCTTTTATTTTTTTTTTAATTAATGCGAAAACCTCATGTTTGAATGATAGGTTAGAAAAAAATCGTGTCGATTTTCAATCTAATAATTTAAAAATTATTAGATTGAAAATCGATTGATTTGCGATTGAATCTTAAAATTCTGCACACTTAATAAATAGAATTATAATTATTATTTTTTTAAATTCATAATAATATTCTATTGCATACTTTTATTATATTATATAGGTATGCCAAGTAGTTTTACGTACCACGAAAATTTCTACTTGTTTTTAAAGTTGACAAAATGGACTTAAGTTTTACCAATTTTACAAATTAAGGTGGATATATGGTGATGATAAAAATGGAAAATTTTCTTTAGTTTGATATACTCGTATATCAAATATTATAACGAAAACTTCTTTATAAATTGTCCGATAAAACCAAACAAATAGAGAAAATAAATAATACATAGTTTCAATCTATTCCGATAAATGTCAATTTAGCACTTATCATATTTTGACCCAATACTACAGAAATTATACCGCATATATTATAAACCACACAAGATTCAGCTATAAAATTTAAAAAAAAAATGGAGTAGAAAAGAGATTTATCACATATATGTATTTTTAAGGACGATAAAAGCTAAATAACATATTGTCTAATTTATTTTCTAGACCTTTAGTCGCCACACCCGATTTCTGATAAAAACACAATTGTGTGCGCACAATGTCATTGTTTGGGTACGTTCGTAACAATACGTATTTCTATAATGGAGAAGTTGCGTGTATTTTTTCACAGTAATTATGCCTGTAATTTCTATTTCAGGTGTAATCATGCATGCTTTGATGGAAAGATAAAGTTAACATCATCTGGTCATTTGGCATACTAATTAAACTGTTTTTTTAGATTAGTTGACAAAAACTCGTAAGGAAAATAGGTTTTTAATGAAAAGATGTCAACAAAAATGTTTTCATTTTAATGCAAAATGAGGTTTAAACACCGATATGCTTAGAATCAGTTGTAAAAATGAATATTCTTTATTCTGTGAGCGTAGTTGAAACCGATTTCCCCCCCTTTAATGCAAGCTTTTCTTAATTGCTTTTTAATGACGTGAATACTATTTAATCTATGAACTTAAATATGTGATAAAAATAAAAATAAAACATTCGATTCTTTCTCGAAATATGAACGCTATGGATTAATTTACAATTTAAACAGATTTTTTTAACGTAATAGCACAAAAGTCTGAACTACCCGGAACCAATGAGACCATGGCATAGCCCATTTTGGGGGATGTCGTGAGGTAGGGAAGTAGGGAATGGAAGAAGATGAATTAGATATTGTTACTAAACATTGGAGTAGCCATTTTGGTGGCCTCTCCTTTCACCAGAGCAATTCTGAGAGAATCTTTCTTCCTCGTACGAGGAACAATAAATAATATTTCAATTAACTTGGTGTGAAAAGAACACACATATTGCCCTTGAGGTGATTTTTCACAAAAACGGCGGTATACAAGTAATCCAATTATTATTATATTTAACAGAATACAGAGTACAGTCATCCAAAGCTCACAATTCATACAATTGTTGGTACCTAGAATACTAGAGCACTTGGCACGGTGGTAACCGCAGCATACCAAGCGCCACTCTTTTTGATTTGCAAAATGATCCGCGCTGTCCGGAGAAGGTTTCAAGGTAAGGGGTAGTATGGTAGGGGTAGGGGTAAGGGTATTGGTAGGTGTAGGGGTAGGTGTAGGGGTAGGGGGAGGGGTATGGGTAGGGGTAGGGGTAAGGGTAGGGGTAGGGGTAGGGGTAGTAGTATAGGGTGTGGGTAGGGGTAGGGGTAGGGGTAAGGGTAGGGGTAGGGGTAGGGGTAGGTGTAACACATCATAACCTCAAAGCATTATTCCAAACCATTCATGGCTCCGGGCAACGCCGAATACTTCAGCTAATTATAAAAATAAGAAAAAAATATCCAATGTAAATTAAATATTATCAATAACCATCTCCTAACTTTGTTTTTACGTTAATATCTAATTAGTTACCCTTTCTCGACAATTACTGACGATGCTTGTATATCATTTTAATTTCAGTATTCTTTGTTTCCAGGTGAAGGTTCCGAAGCGTGTTATTATGAAAATAGTAGTCAAAATAAAGTGATTCATCAATATTTTCAATTAGTTATAAAATGTTTTCATTTAGTCTCAATTTACGTCGGCATTATATATTATCCTTTGAACATTTGTGTCAAATGTCAAAATGTTTGCCCGAAATGACAAAATATTAAAGTTCCAATCTTGAGATAGGCTTTACAAAACGGGAATGCTTTGAACACAACACAATACGGCAACAGAACACAGTACACTATACACTGGCTGTACAATGAGCCCATTGGGCTGTGGACTTGCTCGTAAAGGGTACCCATCGTTCGTCTTATTTAGAATACATTAATGTGCCGACTGTACGCTAATGTATGCGTTATTCATAGAAAAAAATCAAAGTGATCGATAATACAAAAAAACAAAAAAATCACGTAGAAAGGGCTCAGTTAACGTGATTGATCTATTTCTTGCAACTAACCTATGTAGTTGGCATATATCCGAATGAAAGTTGTAATACTTACAATGAATACGACTTTTTTTCTTATTTACTACCCGGTTTCATCGGAGTGTTGAACAAAACAGCGTTTCGTATTATTATTAGAGTTAATTCGGCACCGGTGCATAATCGAGAAATACGCCAAATGCGCAATGTCAACAATTGTGCACAGTTAACATATTAGTCACTGAGAACGGGTCGTTTTTACGACTCGTTATTCAGTTCAAGAGCTCGGCTGTGGGACGATTGGACGTCCTCCGTGTTTCCTCCATCCTACAACGTGCCTCTTTTCAAGAATAATGTTCATTCCTTTCTATCCTAAAAAGGACATCCATAAAACATCCACAAATGTGTCAAAGGCCCTGTGGAAAATTATTTTCCTATGGAGGAATTTCCTAGTTTTGGTCGGAACTTGATAGCCGTTTTCTGGGCATCATCAGTCCGATTAAAGTGAAATTTTAGAATTGCTTTGTTTTCTATGTCCTTATCAGCATTTCTTCAAAAAATCCAAAAAATCGATGTTTTTAGATTTTTTACTAAAATAATAAAAAGTAAAAAATCGAAGAACACCCAAAAACGTGGTGACTAACCTTTCCAGTTGTCAAAAAAAAACCACTGATCCAAAATGGCTGATAATGCTAACATATGATAAACATATGTGTACCAACATAAATAAAAAAAATCGATAATCGAATGTACACATCCCGCAAAAATTCAAAATTCACCTTTATTTTGAACACACCTCGTATGACTTCTAGAACGAGGTACCTACGGGACCGTCTATTTGTGTAATGCAATGAAAAACTTTGCATAAACTGTTTGTTTTGAAAAATGAAATCAAAATAAATAGGTTAACAATTATTTTTTATTGCGATGTCATAAGTCTGCACAAAGGCACGATATGGTATTTTCCGTTACTGTTTTAATTATTCCAGCCGGCAATTGAATTTTTTCCCCTTCAATCGAAAACCATTATTATATTTTTGTCGCCATCGAAATAAAGGATGAAACACATCGGGACCGAGGGCAGCATTTATGTTTTATAATTGAAATTGTTTCTCTTTATTTATGGCCGGTATATTTTGTACGGTTTCCCCACCAGCATCGGGGTTTATCGAGCCTTTGGGGTAAAAATACCCCCGCAACGGAAACTGCTAAGACTTCTCTTCTCCAAGAACTTGCTGAACTTTTAATTGTATCGGACTAAAACAACTAAACAATTTTTCGTTACAGAAAATGGTAATTAACAATCATTGAAAATAATATTAACAAAACTCAAATGAAATATGAAACAGAAAACAAAAAAAGGTAACGGTCGCATTTGAGACTCGAACCCCGGACCTTTCGGTATACCCGGGACCTGCGCTCTGACCAATTGAGCTAATGCCACCTCATTGCTCTCCGTAATCATAATTTTATCGGAATCATACTTCATTTTAAGAACTGTTAATATCATCTCTAATTAATTCCCATATATTTTTACCTGCTATCTTTATATAATGACTGAAAGATTCTACCCGAATTTATTTGCAATCTAGATATTGACTCTGATATACCTATACGATTTTTATTTATATGAGACAGCTATTGACAGGAGACTGTCCTTTGTCTTTTCTGTTTCATACTTCATTTGAGATTTGTTAATATTATCTTCAATGATTAAAACAATATATTACAGTGATGTTTAAAAGCAATAAGTTATTCCAATAAAAAATGGAATAAACTTTTTATAAATATTTTATTGCAAACTAAACATAGCCTTCGTATTAAGACCACTACGAAATAAACAGTGGCTTTTTTATTAAAAGCTTTATAACGTTTTACAGCTCGTTTAAAATTATAAAGATGTTTAATCAAAAGAAGTTATTATTCAACCACGAAGTAATTACCTGTTTCAAAATTAGAAACCATTATGACTAATATATTTTCAAAACATTATTAGATTCAGATAAAAATATAAAGCCTTACCTAATGCGTGTTCGTATTTGGTCCTTAAAGTTGATATTTAATTAATATTTCTTAATTTTATAATCTTTTGAAAGCTTGTTGTTCGAATCACTGCCATTTTTAGTAAAAATTCAAAATTTCAACCGATTTGAACACAACATAGTGGAAGAAAATGGGAAATCTAACCTATCCATTGAAGGCCGGCGCTCAAAAATGGCACTTGGCAGGTGGCTAACTCTAATGATACCACAAATAATTTATCTGTAAATTCTATGAAATACATCCCAAAATGTCTGAAAATAGGTGCAGTATGAAAACCATTTAAAAGATTATAGTTTGAGGATGATTGCTTTTGAAACATTATACATTTTCCTAATTAACCGGATAGAATCTGAAGATAAATCATATGTAGTATTTTTCTTGCGTTAGCAACCTGCAGGGCGTGTATTTTGGGTGCTGACTGTGAAACATTTAGCAGTAAATCTATATCGTATTCTCAAATAAAGAAAAAAAAACACTAATTCATTGAATAAAAGGAAAAAAAAAACAATGTCCGAAGTTCACACAACTAAAAAATAATAATAACAGTGATTTAACATAACTCAGCTATCTTAGAGCTCACCTCAAGTGCGCCTTACAGAAAACTCCGCTGGAGCGTTAGTCATTAAAATTGAACTCTAATTATTATACTTATTTATCAATGTTCCTTGTCAAATCGTTTTGCATGGCTAATTTAACATAAAAAATGGACATCGAGCCCTGGCAATAAAGGAACGAATTTAAACCATTCTCGTTATGAGCCCCGTAGCAATCGAACCATTAGAAATCATTGGGTTCCATATCAAGTAAAATAATACGAAGTAGATCGTTAATTAAGTTTCAAACCTTGCTGTGGTATATTGTGTGTATGCGAGCAATGTTGGTAAATTAAAATAATATATTGCTATAGACTAAACAGAATAGAAATAGAGCAAGCGTGAACGCGCTACAATTCCTGTCTATCATAGAGAGGTTCATTCTATGAGATAGATTATAGAATAGGTAAGGTGGGAACCCAGCATTACTTTTTGATATTTTTAAGCTCCATAGCTCACAATGGAAATGATGTTGCGAACATAAAATAACAAGAAATTCCAGACAGAGAAAGCTTTGCAAATTTCATGATGCCAGAGCTCACCGTTGGAGAGTTTTTGGTACAATGACAATAATCAGCAATTTCATCCTTTATCACAGGTAACTCGACTAATATCTGATTATTTGGTCGTCAAAAGACAATAAAAATTATGATTATTTGTTTATTTTTATCCATTTATTTGTCGCATGTGACGCCGGATAATGTTTA
>JAHDVE020008601.1:0-139561 GCA_022606495.2 Halesus radiatus | reverse complement strand
ACACCAAAACCCAAAACCGAAAACCACACTAAGTATAATAATAATTCCTATTATATTGAAATATCGGGTCTAAGAGGATTAACGCGCGCGACACGGTATCACTGCTACATAGATAAATACACACTACACCACAATCCACGCGTCTACCCTGATGATTTACACTTTAATGCTGTCTAAAATGTTGGCTAAAAAAGGAGGAAGCACAACGTCGCATAATTTCACAAAAAATAATTAAAAATAATAGTTTTGACCGTGAAAACCTGAAAACATATCTGGCAAAGCTTCCTTAAAAGAACTCATCAACCTGTCAAAAGACCGATGAAGCACGGTGAACTCTGGGATCAAGAAATTTGGCATTAATTTTTGTTTGGAATTTCCAGATCGACGCGGCTATTTTCAGATCAAGACATTTTAATAATGAGCTATGGAGCTTTGAAATATTAATTAAACCGTTAAAAAAGTACAAGACGTTTATTTTTGTTACATATTTATGAAGTATTCATTGAAAACAGCACGCTGAAATACCGACGAAATTTAGTAATTGGTATCTGTCTACCTGTAATCACATGAAATACTATAAAATTTCAACGTTTTTCACATGAAACTGGGTCTAACCATCCATTACTTCCCCTTTTTTCTTTCAGAATGTTTATGTACCAAATCAAATATTTGATAGGCAATGAATTTTACTTACAATTGTAATTTGAAGCCCATTTTTTGCCGATACAGAAATACGGCAATACGCTTCGCAGAAATAAATAAAATAAATAACAGGCGCGCCCGGCACCGACAGATTTATTATCGAATTTGTCCCGAAGCAATAACTAAAGAATACGTAAAGAATAATACCGGAGCGGAGAACGGAGTTCACGAGGAGACATCGTGACATATCGAAAATTTAACCAATATCGTTTACTTGCTCCGCCGAACCCTCCCCTGGATGGAAATCTCCTTCCATTTGTACTTCTGGACTTGCTGAAGAAGTGATATAAACTTATTTAAGCGTGGGTACCCACGTTCGTACCGAGTTATTTTTCATTAGCGGGCGCGTAATATCTTAAAATTATTTTGAAAAGTTTAGATTTGGTTTATAAAAATACCACCTTTCTTAATCTAGACCATAGGTTCCCAAACTTTTGTTAGCCGTGGACCCCTTTGCCGTTCTTTTAATTTTCGGTGAACCACCCCCGCCCAGTCAGTCTGTCCAAAACATTGGTACAATTGGTGAACAAGTGGTATTTATGTGCTGGTAAGAAAATTTGTAAAAACTTGCACGTGAACGTGCCTGCGTGGACGCGATTCGCTTTACGTGCGCAGTAAGCTTGTTGAGCGAAACTTACTACGGTGCTTTACTATGCATGCAGTCTAAATGAATTCCGATCCGTGGACCTTCTTTTATATCTCATGGACCCTCCTTATTTTTATCCCTGCCATGGACCCCCCGCAAAACTATATGAACATTCAGGGGTCCGTACGGACCACTTTGGGAACCTGTGATCTAGACTATACGACAATCTGTGTCCTTTCCTACTTCTGGAGTTCGGGTGAAGAAGCAATATAGCCACATTTGAAGCGTCGTACTAAGGAGATAATTTTCAACAAAATGTTTTCATACATATATACGAGTATATACATTTTTTTACAGTAACTCCACACAGGAGACCCTTAGGGAAATAATTTCCCTTAAGGCCTATATCATCTTTGAGGATGCTGTGTGGAGGATCTTTTAGAGAATAGGAAGGCCTTGGGCCTTGGAGAGACCCATGTTATAGGATGGAGGAAACACAGAGGCCGGCAGATCATTCCAAAGCCGAGCTGTTGAAAACAAGAACGAGTCGCAGAAGCGACCCGTTTTCATGAGACAAATGTCAACTGTATACAGAAGTTGGGCACGCTTTTGGCGTGTTTCCTGACTCTGCACCGGTGCCGAAGGGATCAATAACCCTAGTTCCTCAGAGCATCTTCCATTAAAATACGGGTAGAACAATGCCAGCATTCCCACCTGACGTCTGTGCTCCAAAGATTGCAGTCCGTTTGTTAAGACAGATAATTAATTGATATCTTGAAGGATTATCTGATCAATTTGGAACGTATAATGATCGAATTTCGCAATATAAACTACAATCTCTGACGGCCAGACGTCAAATTTATGATGTACCGCTTTTACACAAAAGTATACACGCATCAATTGATACACCAAACATTTTATATCTAATTAACATTAATACACCAACAAGAGAATCTACAAAGATGATAAAATACATTTTGTATATTAAATCCTACCACCCAAATACGGGATATTTCTCTCCTTCACCGCGGACATTAAGAAATTACAACAGTATACACGGCTCTTACAATGAAGTAGACAGTTTCATGACCCGATGAAACATTTCTATCTTTAATATAAAGCTGATAATGTGATGACGCCCTTTATTAGTCAGCCAATAGTGCCAAAACAGCGTACCATTAGCAAGGCAACAACAATGAATTGTTCACATACTTGTTTCTTCCTTTCACTCGTTTGTCATTAATTTTAGAATGACTACAACATATTTTAATATTAACAACATATTTTTTCAAGTATTCACGTCTGTAAGTTTTTGGCATATTGCCTGTTTTGTGTGCTAAAATAAAATAAAGTATAAAAATAACACGTTACTACCTCATATCCACTTTATCAATCCTGTATGTCATCTGAGTAGTTGTACTGATTTATGATAGATTGATCCCGCAGCTTGTAGGTATTTAATGATTTCTGAACTATTTTTTAAGCACCACAATGAATGCGTTCAAATTGTTGAAGATTATACTTAATGTGGGAACTATAAAATATAAACTTAAGGTGGGAATGTTATCCTCGTTCTACCACTATTTCAATTAAAGGTGCTTTAAGCACTTAGCTTTATTAATCCCTTTGACACCGGCGTATAGTCGAGATATTGTCACATCTTCTTCAATGATGAAATATTACAATGAGGTTTACAAACTTCAATAAGTTATATAAAAAATAAATTGACTTTATCCGTGTTTGGTGATCAGATCTGAATAGCCAGGTACTACCCGACCTTTCTTCTTCTCCATCTCCTTTTCCTCCTCAATACCTTCAGCCTCACAACTGTCGGGGGGCCAACATCTTATTTTTTCCTTCTGACGGTTGTTATTAATGTTAATGACGAAATGTTAACATTTTTTATGGGTGTGATCTTGAAGGTGTTTTTCGTGATTATTTTTAATGTTATGATTGTTTAAATTATATTGTGCGTTCGCATGTAAATGCTCTTGATAATAATTTTAGTTTTACATGCGAACATAGATACCCCTATTAATATATCTTTAAAAATTAAACTAAATTGTTTTATTACTAATCCCTTCTCAAGAATCTCGAAGAATTCAAAGTTTTTTTGGTCTTACGGTGAGATGAGAATCAGATAGTCTAGAGAAATCGACCGGTTTAGATAATGTTACAGACAGAAAGGCGAAGTTCCAACTTGTTCAACGGGTCGGGTAAAGAAAGTCAAACCAATTTAAATCAATTCGATGTTATTGGAACGACCCTGCAGGAGGCTGTGAACTTATTTCAAGAAGACTGCAGAGAGAAAGAAAGATAGATAATCAATGCGATAATGGTTTCCTCGTATTCTGGTATGTATAAATCTACAGGAATATTCTAAATGGTACAATTTTCTCAAAAACCGGTTTCATACTTAAATAACATTGGCAAATAACGTTAAGTACGAAATTTGACGTTTTGACTTAAAATTCGAATGAAAACACGCACCCCTTATGCAGGTGGCGAAAAGGTTGAAATTCCCGCTTAAGTGGCTTCCACACGAGCGGGCGGTACAATACTAAGCAAGCCATGGCGTCGAAAGGTTCGACCATCCGGTCGTATTTTACTAAAGTTGGTAGGCTTGACTTTAGGAAAGGACGACCGGGTGGTCGAAGTCCCATTAAGACTGGCCGCATGTTTCATGTTTTATTGTGCGAAGCTCTGGCATAATTATAAAAAATATTTTACGGTCACATTCTAAAAAAAGTTAATTTCTCACAATGAGCAATACAACAATATCGGAAAAAACGGTTCGTAAGTAGGAGATTTTGCACTGTAAACATATTTTTAAGGTGTGATACTTAATTTTTGTCTGGGCTTATAAAAAACACTTATAAAAATATGCCTTGTTAAACGAAAGGCCAAGATGTGTTCTACTTGCAATATTTAATTAAATCATCTATGATATTTCTAGGCCACCCAATTTTCAAAACAAAAACACATGATTTTAAACTACTTCTCTTCTAATACAGTATTATGAAACTCTTCACGCTTTATAAATTGGAAAAACACACAAAGTTGTGGTTAATTAAAAACTGTTATTTTAAATTAAAATTTACCGCTAAACAGGTGTATAAATCGGACAATAAGCTGCAAATGAAAAAAAATTCAAAGAATCTAAAGCGATATTTTTGTACCGGAAAAAAACGTTAAGTCGATTTAGCATTGCAATAATATAATTGAATTTGATTAAGAAGTTTAAAGTTCGTACAAAACGTAATTGCTTGATTTCTCATAACAGCGATTTAAGAGTTTTTTGCCAGTGAACCCACAATGTATTTATAGTTTATCCGATTATATCAGATCCGGGATGACAGACAAACAAAAGCATTAAAAGTTTGACCATTATAACTTCGGGCTCATTTTAAATAGTCTTTTTCGTAGATATTCATTGAGACTTCGAATTAAAATCGAATGACAATTATATTAATTCTCAAGACAGGTAACACTTTATTTAACTTCTCAGAAGAAAGCACGCTGTAAACTCCAGAGGAATAAGCACTCAGAAATGATGAAATATTATTACATCAACAGAATAATAATTATTATCCGAAACTTTCTGAATATATTTCGCGTGAACTTGGGTTCATTTATAATATTTTCTCTATCTTCGCTACAATTATTACGAAAAGGTACGATATTATAATGTAAATTTGTATGTGAAAGTTGGCAAATTATAATCTTTGAGCGAATAACTAAGATCCTATCATGTGATAAATTAATAACTTCATATAAATCGTACACATATTTAAGCTCGCATGGTTGAAGCAATTCGGCAAAGTTTCTTGTTAATTTGAATACGAAAGTATACACCAAATACCTCCTCAAATCACATTCCTTAACGGTCAGCTCCTAAAAATACATAATTCGCAGGTTGCTAACTCTAGAAATACTACGAATGATTTATTTGTTAATTCTATATGGGTAATTAGGAAAATGCATAAGGTTTCAAAAGACAATAACCCCACAACTGTAATCTTTTAAATTCTATATGAATTATGTTCTGGAGTTTAAGGTAAAATTTTCTGACATTTCGGTATGTACTCGTATTTCATAGAATTTAAAGACTACACTTTGGGGATTTTTTTTTTGTATTAAAACCTTATACACTTTCCTAACCACTCTTATATAAATAACAGATAAATTATTTGTGGTATAGCTTGAGTTAGCAAACCGAAAAGTGATGTTTAGGGCCATTTTTGAGTGCTGGCCCTTAACATGCTTTATTTTAATAAGGGGTAAGACAACCGACGGAAAGCAATTTGCCTTATTTTGATAGGGAAAGTAGATAAAAAAGGCGTACAAAAAATGTGTATTGGAATTTTTTGTGTGTGCTTAAGTCCGATATTGATCTCAGGTAGGTGCTCTCACTTTAACATAGCTAGATGTGGCAACATTCAGCATTCGGAAATCACATGTTCTCACTAAAAACTATGCAGAAAAAACGACAGTATAAATACCTATATTTGTTGATTTCAAAAGGGTCCTATGCTCAGTCTGCAATAGGTGCCATTAAGGTCAGCCAGCGCCGAAGTTAAACATAATACGTGATTTATAGGAAATGATCGACAGTTCACGTTCCAGAGTGGTAGATACTCTCAGTATCGCCCTGGTGAAAGACCACAATTCAGAATCTAAACATTGCTTGAAATTGCTTTAACCGTGTTTGGTGACCAGATCTGAATAGCCAGTTACTACCCAACCTTTTGTCTTCCCCATCTCTTTCCCCTCCTCAATACCTTCAACCTCACAACATAACCCAATTGGGGATACCATAGTCTCACTAGCTCGGTTGGGACTATTGTGTGGTATCACACAAAAAAACTAAACAAAAAATTAAGAATGGCCTAGTCGTATTTGATGACCATATCTGAATAATCAGATTTATTTATTTATTTTTCATAGTCTCTATAAAACAGTTGTAGAGCAATATCTTACAAGGATTAAGATATATTACAATAAATGAGAATTGTAATAGTATTGGAAATAATGTATAGCACAAGTAATTAAACATTTGTATATAAACGATTTTAACAAATATTGTAAATAATCTGCAACAAACACGCAAGAAGTAAAAGGTTGATAGGTAAAGTATAAAACGTCATGGGGGGCAATTTTTATAACTGTGTTGTGACGTGGTTCAAAAATGTCTTGGTGATTTTGAAAATGTCAACGGTCAATGCAGCATCGTTGAGAAGTTGAGTAACTCTGCTCATTGGCGTGTTATGGTAGATAGAAGTTCTCGCTTTCGGAACATAAAATAGTGCATGGGATACTTATGAGGAACGTATTAGTTTACCTCTTTCAAAATAGGTGGATTGCACATGGTTCCAGAAATTAACTTTTATCTAATAATATTTTGCGACGGGCTTCTAAGGTGTTGAAATCGAACATTCCTCTTAAAAACAAGGATGGATATAGGAATGGATAATATATATTCTCTCATATAAAGGTAACGTATAAACCTCTTTTGCACTCTTCCTATATCTAGAATATGGTTCTGTTCTGAAGAGGCCCAGATAATGGAACTGTACTCCAAGTTGCTGCAATATCGTATTGCGGTTGCATTAGTAAATGATCTAGCATTACGGAGAACAAAGCCAAGCATTTTATCGGCGCGGGAGACATTATCACATATATGGACATGTATATATACACAGAGCAAATAACACATAGAGATGTCTTAACACGCAAGGAGAAGAAACTAACATAAGAGGGGCGGGACGAGCTAAGCGTGCCGCCAATACAAGTTAAACAGCAACTAAGTAAAAAGGTTCGGCTTGGTTACAAAAACCGCAACAGAATCATTCGAAACAAACGTGGACGGCTGTGAACTAACTTGGTGCCAAAACGGGTTTCATGTGGCCATTACCTCCGATAGTTGAAATAATACTTAGGGCAAATCTAATGATTATGACGTCAGTGGATAAATACTTACCAACATTTCTCTTGGCCATCTCTTTTCATTTCCCTCTCTTCATCCACACTTAACAAAGCTTTAAACACGTATGTGTGTAGTTTGTTAAAAAAAGGATGCCAAACGTTGTTAGAGACATATATAAAATATAAGTTGCTAAATTACAGAAGAACATTTTGAAAATATCACATGGGTGTGTAATTATTTAATCCCCTCAGCTGCGCCTTGTTAGAACACGAGCTTATAATTAAGCAGCCGCTAAAGCCACACATATCTTAAGTCTAATCTTTATTATAGTAAAAACTGA
Organism: Halesus radiatus; assembly: GCA_022606495.2. Classification (NCBI taxonomy): domain Eukaryota; kingdom Metazoa; phylum Arthropoda; class Insecta; order Trichoptera; family Limnephilidae; genus Halesus; species Halesus radiatus. The sequence continues at coordinate 132,007 of JAHDVE020008601.1, read as the reverse complement.
ATATAAGGAGCTTCGTGGCATTTAACTTGAAAAGTCTACTCTCTACTTCCAATCTTAAGCCCCTGGGAAGTGAAAATCCTGGAAGATAATTCATGGATGATCTTCATACTTGGATGCTCTGTACTGATGGGGATAGTTTTTTTAATTCATGGATGATCTTCATACTTGGATGCTCTGTACTGATGGGGATAGTTTTTTAAAATCATGGATGATCTTCATACTTGGATGCTCTGTACTGATGGGGATAGTTTTTTTAATTCATGGATGATCTTCATACTTGGATGCTCTGTACTGATGGGGATAGTTTTTTTTTAATTTTTTTTTTTTAATATTCACACATATTGTACGATACGTATAAGCCCCGCACACGGAAAAGAGTGTAAGTATTTAGGCACTGGCACGACTATTGTGATTTGCGAATCCTCTTGAGGAAGGTGTTTGGTGGTTTCCCAATGGAGATGTCGTCGCTCCGAGCGACTAGAAGATTGTTCTTGTTTGTGGCAGGGGCAGGTGGGGAGGTATCAAATCGAGGACATGTTGTCCATTCTGCGGTTGAAGTGAAAAGAGAGCACGTACCTCTGTGTGTACGATTTTTATAGGGCGCCGGTAACATTATTTGCTGGTGTTGTGAAATCATTGCATTTTGTGGTGTAATTTTGACTTGTTTACGGTGAAATATAGGCTTTTGACTCGCGTGGAATTGCATTTTGTTGTGCAATCTTGACTTGGTTATTTACACGTGTTGTGCAACAATTTATGTTTGGTTATAAAGAAATATGTTTTATCTGTTTAAATTGATTCACTCTAGACACTTTTGATACACATATGTTATTTGAGACCTAATTCGATAATTCCAGTGTATCGTTGTTTCTAATGAAAATTTTATTGTATGTTAACTTAAAAAGTTTAAAGTTTTATGGAGCTCTAAAATGGTTTTAAAAAAATCCGAAGAGATAAACTGATAGAAGTGTGTCGTTGCATTTTCACTTATTGCAGATGAAACTGATAAATAAATTTTAAATATTGAAATTCTCTATTAAATAGATAATCAATTTCATAATTAATCAATTTTATAAGATCTTTCTGGGTTCTATCAGTCGAAAGGTCGTAATTTGGTCAGACGTCAGGCTTGTTTTAAATCGTCATTGATCCCACATATTGAGGTTTAAAAAAAAACATCTGACACATCATTTTTTTTTGTCAATTTTTAAAACTTTATCAACATATTATCCTTTCCTCAGAAATAAATACATACATACACGATATGGCTAGCAAATCATTAACTACAAGAGGGGCAAAGTATTTAATTGCATTCCAGATGACATTAAAAAAGAAAGAAGACTAGGTGAATTTAAAAATAAGTTGGTCCTTGTGAAGATAAATAATCAAAATAATGAAAGTGTATAATATTTTTAATGTTTAGGTAACCATTCTAGTTAAAAAAGTAAAAACGTAATTTTCTTTATTTATGGAATAAAAAATAAAAGTAAGAACTTGTAAATTAGTCGATTTTATTGACAACAGATTTGCATGGTAGTTATCCAAGATTCTATACGCATGGATTTACGTCATTTTGTGTGTATGTACGTTGGGTAATTTAAGACATTAGACATGAAAAATCCCTATTTTACAGTAAATATGGCTACTACGTGTTATTAATTTAATAGTGGATGTATTAACTAAAAATACTTTTTTTTTCGTACATGAATAAAGCAACACACTTGTTAAGCCAGTCATCTCATAGAAAACTTTCAAGTTGAGTTTTCAATAGAAAAGGAAAAATTAAAACTCGAAGCAATGAAGTTGTGACACGGTGGTGATGGCATAATTCTTGTGCCAAACACCCCCGGAGCACGCGCGGTAAGGGCCACTTAGATTTGACTGTAGCCTTCATGACGAGGCGAGGGTGTTGTCGTTTTCCTCGAGTCTTGATCGCATCGCCGCCGACGAGCACCTCTTAGCTCCACACCGCGCCTGGGCCCGCATCGCACTTGCATTACTCCAGGGTTGTGATCTATACATTTATAACACAATATGATTTATTTTTCAATCTAAAAATAAAACAAATCGTCACATTCAGTCACATCTCAACTTTGTGACAGGTTTTTACAAGTGGGTAATTTTTACTATGTTTTTTCAAATCGTTATTCGTCAATATTTAAGGTATTGGAAATGACACAGAAAAAATTGTGTTTTGTTTTGAAAAACTATTTAAAGAGTATACATGTAGGAGGGTATTTATGGCATATATATCCACATCTAATATTTCACTTCAATTAAAATAATTCTGTAAATAATAGGTTTAAAAGCTTGACTAATTGAATTATTAGTTACGAGAGATCATGTCAATTCTGACTGCCTGAATTATTAGTTACGATAATCCATATCAATACTGCTTTTGCCTGAATTATTATTTACGACCATTCATGTCAATACTGCTTTTCCCAGAATTATTAGTTGCGATAATTCATGTCAATACTGCTTCTGCCTGAATTATTAGTTACGACCATTCATGTCAATACTGCTTTTCCCCGAATTATTAGTTGCGATAATTCATGTCAATACTGCTTCTGCCTGAATTATTAGTTACGACCATTCATGTCAATACTGCTTTTCCCTGAATTATTAGTTGCGATAATTAATGTCAATACTACTTTTGCCTTAATTATTAGTTACGCCCATTCATGTCAATACTGCTTTTCGCGGAATTATTAGTTTCGATAATTCATGTCAATATTGCTTTTGTCTGAATATTAGTTACGATAATTCATGTCAATACTGCCTTTACCTGAGTTTTTTTAAACCCACCCTACATTTTTATCGTTTGTTGGTGGCTTCACTATATTGGTTATGTAGGTTTTCCTGATATTCCCCCACATTTCCAGCCATTGAAGAAATAAAACTAAAATAATAAAACGCGAATGTTCATGTGATGGATTGAAAAAAAAGTAATTTTCTTTCCAACACTACCAACGTACTAAAATATGATGGATTCGCCATCGCTTATTGCATCAGCATTTTATGCCGAAGTCGATAATCTCATTGGTGGGTACTCCATTTCCTTCTGTGATATATTCCCCGTCAAAGAGGCGATAAATATTTCTCAGAATGAATTCAAACCACATTCATTGTGGGTATGTTATTGCTCTCGCTAGGGTCATAAATCAAATGCATAGATGCCAGACAATTCCTTCCCCCATATAAAAAGTAGAACATTACATTTAAAAAACATCCCATCCCCTTTCCTTTACCTCTAGTAACTATATCATTTTAAAGATTTTCTAAGAAGCATGCATTGGAAAAATCGGAAGAGATCATCCGAGAGGAATATTATATTATTGTAGGTTTAAGATATTTGTTGAAAACACAATCCAACTGACAACTTTTATATTTATTTATTACGAATGTCTAAAACTGTATAATCTTTTTTAGGAGGGACCCTAACTAAACAGGGTTTCTCCGCAGTGATAGATAGAGAGTAGGAAGGATGCTCTGTCTCGGAACAAACTCTTTTCTTCAATCAATTTTAAACACCAGATTCTGTTAATACGACTCTTAACATTAAATTTATAATGCACTGACATCTATCAGTTATTGACACAAGGTCACTTGTTTGTAGTCTTGCTGGAGCGTCTACGCCTTTTTCTTTTAACAATATATTATTATCCATTTAAATAAATAAATAAACTTTTGGAGAGACAGCGACAGTGAGGTACGTGACATTGTACTGGCGCAATAATTAAAATATAAATAACAAAATGTCAATTCACAGTAACTATATTTTTTGATTGGAAGTAATACGATTAAAAAAATGTATTCTTAAATTCAGGAAAAACGCTAACGTGAAAATTCATTTCAAATTTTGACAGACATTTACACCTTTTTCTAGATTACTCGTATTAATTTTGTTACCTTCCAATTTTTTCGACGAAAAAAGAATATTTTGAAATTCATAAAGATGGATCTCTTGCGCATTACGTGTATATTAAATTAATGTCGGTTGGTATGTCTGACCCTTCCATAAAGAACATTTCATTTAATAAAACATTTTCAAAAACTCATCGTTAAATTCACGGTTCGCTAATTTATTATTCTCTTCCGTGTTCTTTACTATCGCACTTCCATTGAGGCCGAGCGAGTTTCTGTACAATATTTGTGTGGGATCATCATGTTATGAAAATTGTTAGTCCGGGTAATTAATGGATGCTGCATACGCCCTTGCCATTTTAAAGAAGTGTTTTGTTGCAAATCGACGCATAATGTCTTGTTCTCTCGGAATTCATATAATTTTTGACAGAAAATTACATTATGTATTTAAAATGCACATAAATAGAAATTATATGGATGGAAGTAAAATTCTAAGATGAAATTCTGTTGAAGGCAAAAAAGCTTTCAAATATGGCGATTTAAGGGCACCCTGAAAAACTGGGTAAATAATAACAAACTTAATGAATTAACTAATATTACAGCTAATTTCTTATACTCAAGTTGACGACTCAGTTCTGTTCGAAGATTGTATTTAAAAGGTAATAGAGGCGTTAAAAACGGACTATACTGGCCACTAAATAAGAAAACATCCTAAATATTATAATGAGAATCCTGAGATATCTTGATTATATCACGAGTGACAAACACATAAGTTTTATTTTATTATCATTCAAGATAATGTTAACAAATCTCAAATGAAATATGAAACAAAAAGACAAGGAAAATTAAAAAAAAGGAAAGGATCGCATCTGGGAACAGAAAAAAAAAACGACTCGAACCCACATTATCTAGATTGTAAATTAGTTCGGGTAGAATCTTGTAGTCAACATAGAAATATAGCATCCAATAAATATGTGAGAATTAAGCTGAAGATGATATTAAAGGTTAATCATTATTATTTTCTACAATGATTAAATATTAAAATGAGGTTTTTAATTCTCAATAAAAATAATTAATAATTAAATATTGAATATATTCATTAGACTTTTATAAAAGGTCAATAGATATCTCATATTAATAAAAAAATCGGATATTATAACGAAGACACTGTCTAGTTTGCAATTGTGTTCCTTAAGAACTTTGTAATCATTATAAAGATAGCTGCCAATAATATGGGATAAAAAATGGAGAATAATATTAACAACTCTTGAATTTGAGATATGATATCGATCAAGATGGCATAAATTGAACTTGTATCATTAGCTAAGTTGGTTAAGCGGTTGCCCTGGATAGGCAGAGGACCTGGGTTTGAGTCCCAGATGCGACTGAATTTTTATTTTATTTTATTCATTTATTCCGTTTTCACATTTAATTTGGGTTATGTTAATATAATTTTCTACAATAATTAAATATTAAAATGAGGTTTTCAAATCTTAATAATTAAAAATTGAATATTAACAGTTCTTAAAATTGAAGAATGATATTGATAAATATGACGAAGAGCAATGAGGTAGCATCAGCTCAATTCGTTACAGCGAAGGTCCCGGATAGACCTAGATGTCCTGGGTCCGAGTTCCAGAAGTGACCGTTACCTTTTTATTTTCTGTGTCTTTTCTGTTTTATTTTTCGTTTAATCATTTAAGAAAATATGAACATCTCTTAGAATGAAACATGAAACCAAAAAGACACAGAAAAGAAAATAGACAACGGTAGCAGCTGCGACTCAAACCCAGGACTTTACGGTCTATCCGGGACCCTGTGATTCAAAATATTATTCAATGATTAAAATTGTATTAGTTTCAAAAAGTTATTCCTAAAAAAAATTATATTATCTTCTATGACGAAAACATATAACATCGAGGTTTATAAGCTTCAATAAGTTTTTCAAAAAAAAATGAATATAAAAGTTTTCGACTGAAATATGGGGGGAATATTGACGTATCAAAGGATGATGTCGTTGCCCTGGACTGCAGTTTGCAACGTGTAGATGGCTCTAGGGAAGCTAATATCCAACGGCACAGTGAAGAGAAGAACAATGATTTAAAGATATACACAAATTTCAGACTGTAAAACTATTATCTGAATGTTCAAAGGATTTAGGTAAGGTAAGTAGTAAATCTTTAAGGGGAGAGTGGAAGATACTCTCAGTATCGCCTTGGTGAAAGACCACCATTCAGAATTGAAACGTTGCTTGAAATGGCTTTTAGCTGTGTTTGGTGACCAGATCTGAATAGCCAGGTATTCCCAACCTTCCTCTTCCCCTTCTCCTTCCCCTCCTTCAGCCTCACAACATGCCCCAATTGGGAATGCCATAGTCTCACTGGCTCCAGACGGTTGGGAGCAGTTGGGACTCTTGTGAGGTATTCATATAAAAAAAAAAAAAACGGCTGCGCTGCCTGTTTTATACAAAACTGAATTTTGGTTTGGAGGCCAAAATACCCATCCAAACGGAATGATCTTTTTTTATTTTAATTAAAGGTTTAGTAAATATCTAGTACGCATGAGAAGTGTTTTTATTTATTTTTGTTTTAATTTTTTTTAAGTATATATTTTTTTAAAAGTACGATAAACCCGCAAATAATTTTCTAAGCTGCTTCTAAAATGGCGAAACATCAATTCCTTTAATGGCCGATATTTCATAAGGTAAAATAAAAATAATTAAAATACTTCTCATCCGTACTAGATTTACTAAACCTTTAATTAAAAAAATAGATCATTCAGTTTGGTTGGGTATTTTGGCCTCCAATCCAAAATTCAGTTTTGTATGAAACAGGCACCGCAGCCGTTCCTCTTAAGGTTTCCCAATTCAGATACGTGAATAGTTAGTTCTCTTACTTTTCTAGTAGACTTAAACAAAAAAAATTTAGCCAATTATTTAAAATTTCCATATTAAGTCGTCCTAATAATGTGATATATGGGTAAAATTATTTGTATTTGGTCAAAACCAAAGTTAACCGATTCAGTTAAATCCACCTAAATCACGATTTAAAGACATTCCTAAACCCTTCACATTGCCCTGACCGCTTATTCCAGATTACAATCTGACTACCAACTGTACCCTTTACAATAATCCCTGGCCGGTAGCGAGTACAAACACAACCATAATATATTTTATACATAATGCGATTAGTTACCATTTGCTTGGTTTTAGAACGAGGAGCGATCTCCATACCATGCGGATAATCCGACGATGAAAGAGCAAAGAGGATTAAAATGTTATGATAGTTCATTTGCCAGAAAATTATTTATTTATGTCTAAAATGTTCAAAAAGCATATTTGAATGGTCTATCAAAGTTAAGCATTGATTACAGGAGTGAATGAAATAAACTTTATATCTAACGATGTTCGAAAATCTAGATAATGTTTTACCTTTGTTATCTATTTTGTGGGACGAGCGTAGGTGTACCTAAATGGGTGACCGGATAAAGCAACGCACGTATAACTCGACATACTTTTAAAAGGGATATAAAGTCATTAAAAGAACGAAAAAAAACATCATAAAACCTAATTAATCATTCTATTTATTTTTTTATTAAAAAGTTGAGTAGGGTTTTTTTAAAATTAATTAGGTTACACCAGATTAAGTTTTCGGGTAAGGTTTTTCGTTAAAAAATTAAAAAATTGTGCCGATTCATAAGTGCTTTGAATTATCATGGAACCAAATAATTGTACTATGATACCTTAACATCAATTGTTGTCTCTTTTCTTTTGAAATATTATTTTTAACACAACATCCAACTACAACGCCCTTGGGAGGTTTTATCACAACAAAACGGCGCTATACAAATCATCCAACTATTATTATTATTACAACTTTTCGAATGATCAATCTGAGGTACCGATCAGCCAAGTGTTTTGTTGAACAACTCTCCGTTTGCCTGTTTCCAAGCATCTTTTATCGTTGAACATCCTAAATTGTCTATAAAGGTGCCCGCCCCCTTACATAGACAATAAAATAGTTTCCGCCCACTTTTACAGACAACAAAATGACATCAGATGCCGCGAAAGTACATTTTGTTTCGTAAATTTGACAATTGACAAAATAAGTTAGGTTCTCTTAAGTTTTATTTAAAACATACAAAAAACGTGTTTCTAAAAATGTTAATTTGATTTTGAATTTCGTTGGGAAAAGGGTATTTGTGTATTTGAACAGTGTTGAGGAAAAATTTCGGCTCAACAGTTGCTCAGTAGGGTTGGGAAGAACGGCAGTAAGAATATTAAATAAATCGAAGATGCGGTCTGAAAGTTAATGACTTTACGGTAAAGTTGCAGAAGCTTGTCCATAGAGAGCTGTGATATTTTAATCGATATTTTGAGTTATTAAGTGATATTTTTTCTTCTCTAGTGCCTCTGGAAGTTATTGTCATGTTAACATTCCCATCCACGGAGAATAGCGAAAGAGTTTGGAATAGGTATATGTAAAATGTATATTAAAAGATTAATCTTTGAACTCATACGCGAAAATGTTATCTGGCGGTCATAGTACAACTGCGAACATAGCCCCATGTTTCTAATCGAAAGAGATTAGCAAAATACAAGAGCTAAAAAGCCTGCGGGACGATGAAGTGTTGATACCTTAACATAGGTGGCTGACCGGGTAGACAAGATTAGTTAGTTCAACCTGTATGCGCAATTTAAAACAATGTTATGTACACTATATTTATGTAATATAATACATGTTTTTTTAAAATGATTTTTTTATGTGAGTACCGCACAATAGTCTCAACTGCTCCCAACCATCCGGAGCCCAATGAGCTTTTGGAATCCTTAATTGGACGTCGTTATGCAGAGAGCGTCCAACCTACAAATTACCAGAATCGACATTTTCACGTCGTCCTACAGACAAACACGAGATTTTTATATGCTAAAAAAATCTAAGTTCCAAATGCAATAACAATATACGAAAACTTATTATCACTCCTCAAATGTCGTAATATGCTTTTTTATTGTCAAATTATCAAGCGGTTTTTTCTCTGCTTCATCTTTTTTGGGTTGGATGCTTTCTGCATAACTATGTCCAATTGGGGTATGTTTTGAGGCTGAAGGTAGTTGAGAGGTGAAGGAGATGGGGTAGAGGAAGGTGAGGAAGTATTTAGCTATTCAGATATGGTCATTTAAAGCCATTTCAAGGAATATTTCGATTCCGAATTATGCTCTTTCACCAGAGCGATGCTGAAAGTATTCACCACTCTGGAACGTGCGCAAATATACTGTAAATTACTTTTAATTAATAAATGTGAAATAGCACAAATTAATCACATAAAATTTACTTGCGCAAGCCGAGATTTGAACCCGCGACCTCCGGATACGTAACCGAGGATCGTAACCACTGAACCAGATATGTAATTCCAACAAAAAATATGTTTTTAAATCAAACACATGCGTAGTAGTAAGCATGTCGACATGTAAAGCTCGTTTCTCATAACTTATTGAAATGGTCCGTGGCAGAAACCAATAATAGGGTGGGGATATGTGTCCCTTGACATATTACAATGTAAAATAATACATTTGCGGGATGTTCCCGAGTGGCAGATATTCTCAGTATCGCCTTCGGTGCAAGACCACAATTCAGAATCTGAACGATACTTGAAATGTTTCGAGTCGTGTTTTCTGACAAGATCTACATAGTTAGACACATTCCTAACCCAACCTTCATCTATCCAATTTCATTCCCCTCTTCACTCTATCCAGCTTTACAACACTCTCCATTTGGGGATGCCAGTTTCATTTCTAATAACATTCTAAAGATTCGTTTTAATTGGTCAATTTGATGTGAACGATATTACAGGTAAATCATTCTAAAGAGATTATTGATTGTGTAGTGGTGCATATCGAAAGTGGTAAAAATTGATATGAAATAGTTTGGAACACTTGTGGCATCCTGTATAGGGCTCGCAGATTCCCTGTCTATAAGCCCTATTAAACCCTACCTATGCCCTAATCTAAAGTGCGTCATACACTTGCATTTGGAAGCTACCTCTGGGCTAGAGCTTCCAAATACTTGATAAACCTGACTGATTTTGTGCAGAGGAGGGCGGTTCGTCTGATTGATAATACGTTATTAGCAGACGGACTGTCATATCTAATGCAAAGACGCAATGTAGGTATGCTGAGCCCTGTTCTACAGATATTTCAATGGAGCTTGCTCGAAGGATCTAGTAGCGTTGATCCCCTCTGCGCTTGAACCTCAACTGACACTTACACGTTTACAGTTGATTAGGCTTCATTTCGTCAACTCGTTTTTAATGTGGAACGAGCTAAAAAATCTCTTCCTACAGCCCCTTCTTTAATCCGTCTCACAACGTTGTCTAACCGGGTGGCAATATAGTTCCCCTATTTGTCCTCCTTACAGACTGGACAGTCTTGTGCGGTATGATATAAAAAAGTGATTAAAAAATACCCGTTCTCAGTCTCCCTTTACCCCGCAGTAGTCGCAGATTACATTACACCACTACACAAGTAACAATCTCTTTAAAATGACTCTACTATACATTAAATAACCTTAGTTCAATATTGCCTCTAGGTAGATAATCTACAAAATAGTCTAAGAAGCTTGGCGGCCCTACCTATCGGTTTCTGGTTTCAAGATTTCACGTTTCAGATTTCGGGATTTCAGTATTTCGGGGTTTTCCTGTTGTTACGCTGGATAATTACAATTTCAGAGTTGTCTGACCGTGGGAAAATGATATCAAATTGGGGCTCGTTTGGCAAAGCATTCTCCACCCTTCCACTATGTCACTTAGCTTGACTTTCCAATCTCAGGGATGATAGCAGAAGACTAAACAGGGGAGCCACACCACCAAGGGGAATAAATTATCACTTTCATACTCAATTTACCTCTAGACTTTACCATATTACGGCACAATATTATATATATTTAAAAAATAAACAAAAATATTATTAAATTCTAGTTTTATAATTATTTTTTTATTATTGTTACAGCTGTTTCGGCTTTCGAAGTCATAATCAAGCTGTGGTTAGGCCACGTAGAGACGATGTAGGCACTTAAATAATTTGCTGCAAGTGGCCTAACCGCAGCTTTGAACAATAAGAAAAAAAAACTTACGGAACTTAATAAAGATATTATTTTCATTTTTGGAATCGGGTACCCTGCGAACCATTCATTGGATAACCGACACCGCTGCCATAGGTCACCCTATGTGGTTCGCTACGTTTACTTAGCAGGGGTGCCTGGGTCCATGGGGGTGAGGTTTGTTTAGAATATGGCGACGGATGCGTCTGCCCATCAATAGCGTGGCGGGCCGGATCGGGAGAGGTCGGTTGAGGGAGACCCCTTGACCTCTCCAGCTGGAATCTCGATTCATCGCCGTGCATCACAGTGGGAGGGATGGATTAATCTGCCCGTCACTTTTGGACACGCTGACCCATAGATAATTAATTACCCACCCCTCATACTTTTTCCTTCCCGGAACTTCCTATCGTTACTTTCTTTAAAGATACCCTTCACACAATATCCTCAAAGATGACGAAGGTACTGAAGGAAAAAAAAATTCACGGCCTCCTACGTAGGATTATTAAAAAAAAAATAGGTGGCCTGGATTTTGCGTGATATTATTTTACTATTTAATATTTTATTCTTATTCTTCTATTTTATTTTATTTTATTTTTGTTTATTTGCGAGACCAACAGTTTACATAAAATGTGCAGTATAATGAGTAAGTAATATAAATTTGACCATTTACAGGTTTCCATTTGGGTATAGTGAGCGAATCTAGTGATTTTCAAAGAAATCAAAATAAATTAAAAAAGATAATTATGCAAAATAAAGAAGAAATATAAATTTAAAAGTTACATGTAATTTGTTATAAGGTCTGGAAAGGAAGGGTTGGGGTGGAGGGGGGTACCTATAAGGGCTAAGTACCTATTTTTAAGTATCTATTACTAAGTACCTATTTTTAAGTACCTGTAACTAGGTACCTATTTTTAAATACCTATTAGTAAGTACCTATTATTAAGTACCTATTACTAAGTACCTATTATTAAGTACCTATAAAGAAGTACCTATAAAGAAGTACCTGTTACCAAGTAACTATAAGCAAGTACCTTTTACTAAGTACCTTTAAGGAAGTACCTATATAAAGAAGTACCTATTATTAAGTAGCTATAAAGAAGAACCTTTAACTAAGTACCAATAAAGAAGTACCTTTTACTATGTACCTATTACTAACTACCTATTACTAAGTAGTTATTACTAAGTAGTTATTACTAATTACATAATACCAAGTACCTATTACTTAGTACCTATTACTAAGTAGTTATTACTAATTACATCATACCAAGTACCTATTACTTAGTACCTATTACTAAGTATCTATAAAGAAGTACCTATTACTAAGTATCTATAAAGAAGTACCTATTACTAAGTATTTATAAAGCATTACCTATTACTAGGTACCTATAAAGAAGTATCTATAACTAAGTACCTATAAAGAAGTACCTGTTACTAAGTACTTATAAAGAAGTAAATATTAATATTTACCTATTACTCAGTACCTATAAAGAAGTACCTGTTACTAAGTACCTGTAAAGAAGTAAATATTACCATGTATCTATTAGTAAGTACCAATAAGAAACTATATATTATAAAGAATTACCTTTTATTATGTACCTATTACTAAGTATCTATAAAGAAGTACCTATTAATAAGTACCTATAAAGAAGTAAATATTACTATGTACCTATTAGTAAGTACCAATAAGGAACTACATATTACAAAGAAGTACCTTTTATTATGTACCTATTACTAAGTATCTATAAAGAAGTACCTATTACTAAGTACCTATTAATAAGTAGTTATTACTTAGTACCTATTAATAAGTAGTTATTACTAATTACATAATACCAAGTACCTATTACTTAGTACCTATTACTAAGTATCTATAAAGAAGTACCTATTACTAAGTATCTATAAAGAAGTACCTATTACTAAGTACCTATAAAGAAGTATCTATTACTAAGTACCTATAAAGAAGTATCTATTACTAAGTATCTATAAAGAAGTACCTATTACTAAGTACCTATAAAGAAGTACCTGTTACTAAGTACCTATAAAGAAGTACCTATTACTAAGTAGTTATTACTAATTATATAATACTAAGTACCTATTACTAAGTACCGACTATTCAGAACTGGTCATAAAACACGTGTAAAACCATTTCAAACGTTGTTTCCATTCTAAATTCTTGTCTCTGGAGGCCTGATCTATCATGTTTTCACTAATATCTTGTACTATTACAATTTTTTTTTTGATTATTTTCATATCTGTACCATTTTCATAAAAATTTATATCCAACTTCGGTACCATAGTTATTACGGATTAATAATGATTTGGGTAATTCAATTAATTACGAAGAAGTAGTTGAATTTCGAGGCCCATTATGAAAATTAATTAATTTTAAGAGCCGTGGAAAACGAAGGCCATAAAAACTAATTACATTAATCGAACCCATTATAATATAGCGCATTACGTTACTGGATATTCTTTAGTAAAACAATATGCTCTGAACACCAGCCATGTTTCAAAAACAAGATTTTATAAGAATTTTTGAATGAACGTTTTAAGACAAGATTTTTAACCATGTTGAGGTTTGGAACTACTTTTTGCCAAACAAGAATCTTTGCTGCAACTTTTTTTAGTACTTCAAATATTTGACCATTAAACCGCTTCATTAACAGATAAGTAGGAATGTGTAAAAAAAAATTGTTCTAAGACCAGAATATAATTTTTTTCATTATAGTATTTTTTGTTTTAAATTCTCAATCGTAATTAACTTGATCGGTAAAAATTATTTGTTCCTTGATCGATCGGTTAATCCCGATCGACCGGTTGGGACCTTTTGTTTTAGGGTGCCGGACCATTATACTCATATGTCATATCTTTTGTATGTATTTGAAAAAATTAATAAGTAAAATAGCAAAAAAAAAAACTCAAAAATACTTGTTTAATGCAATTTTATACATGTATTTTCATACCTTAGTGACTTAGTCGACTGTCGTGTTTATTTATCTATCTCCGCAGGAGTAGGCAGAGATAATGAATCGCCACACAAAAACCCATTGGTCTTCGCATATACGAGTACTCCTTGATCATCTCATACATATAAAAAATAAAATAATTTAAAAAGAAAGATAAACATTCCTGGGTTACGAATAACCTGACAATATGTGAAAATCTCTTACTACCATCCCAGTAAGCGGAAGATGTTGCTTGTGTCGTGACGGACGACTTAGCCAGCCGACAAATTGTACACATAACGCCTGGGTAGGACCCAGATGCGTCATACTTACTCTTCTGTTATTCTGACTCTTGATATAAGTAATTGATTCACTTGGTTGAACAATGTCTTCCTCAGGCGTCGCCGGTTTTCTTTTCCATTCACATTCATGTTATATATTTTCATTACAAACGCTCTACATGGCCACATCGTAAAAGCGTCCCTTTCTTCATTACGCACCATATTATGTTCTATTCGAAACTACCTGTTTTTAACATGGCCATTCACGGTTTTACCACACATACGCCTGAGCATAAATGCTTAAATTACTAAAAAAAAATTTAAAGTAGACCAAAGTCACCTTTCATCTTTCCTTCTCTCGTTCCATGCCTTACTAACGGTGTGTAATATACTTGCAAATGATGAATACTTGGAGCTATTAATCTTTTGCAGTAAAATATTGTGAACTCGAAACGATTCATAGCTCCCTGAAGATTGTAGTGAACGGTTAGAAGAACTTTTTTCTTTTAAGAAGTTTTACGCTTAATGCATGTAATAATTATTAAATCGAAGTAAAGAAAGGTGTTCCACCAGATGTTATTTATCGTTTCGATTGTGTTTATATTTGATTTGTGAAATGGAAACCACCCAACTGACGCAACACCTCAAGTCTTACTTGATTAAATGTCTGCTCCATAACTTTGCACGTGTCAATTTCATGTCTTTGTGAAAATTACTCGTGACTAAAATATCAGCGATACTAATAATAATTGTAATGATAATTTATATATCAATATCGACATGACAGGCGTTATTTGTATAACTAAATAATATATTGTGAGGAGAGATTTGGTTGGGATTATATCATTATTTTTAGTAGAACTCAAATCTCAAATTTGAAGGCTTTTTACTAACAAAATGTGTCATTGCTAGCAACTTTTCGAGATTCCAATATAGATTCTAATTGTTTTGCGCGCACTATGACAGCTGGTTCAAAGCTTCTATATTTGTAAAGAAGAGTGTGTCGAGCGGGGTTTGTTGTTTGTTTGTTTTATTTCGAGCTTGATGAAATTTTGCACACTTGACCTTTAAAACAAGTTGAAGGTCACTGTCTACATGATATTTGCAAAAAAACCTCCCTCGTCCTTTAAAGCAGAATTTTGGTATTTTGTGATGAAATTTTGCACACTTGATGTTCAAAATACGTGGAAAATTACTGGGTAGGGGTAGGCGTAGGGGTAACACATCACAACCTTAAAAATGTACTCCAAACCATTCATAACCTGGGCAACGCCAGGTACTTCAGCTAGTAATCTATAAAATAGTGCGTATCGTATGTCGTATGGACTTGGACACTTGTTCCTCTGGACAGTGGTGTTTTCTCCTAAATCATTAATTTAACATTATTTTCGTAACACTTCTAAATACGGATTTTCCCACCGAGGAACACCGAATTAACTCCCAGTATCTCTTAGGATTGATTTTTTTCACTGGAAATGTAAATATTTTCAGTTTCCATTTAGCTAAATTTGCCTACCTCTTCGACGGCTGATGGCAAACACGTGACAACTTAAATTTGGCACTAGGCAGGTTCATGCATTTCTCCAATACATGACATTATCATTCCTGTATTGACTGGCGGCGAGCGATAATTATATGATTTTAAGGAATAAAACAATAATTACGGTTTCCTGCGCATTCAAACGTTGTAAAAATAGAAAAAAATAGAAGTGGTAAAGATAATGAAAACTATCACATTACATTCCATAGGTAAGCATTATTTGACTTATTTTAGACTTATTCAACATAATATGTGAACAATTTTGTGACATTAATACTGTGAACTCAAAACTCGGAACAGTAGGAACCCGGAACGTATATCGCCATCATGTTTCTTTTGAGTGATTATGATTGAGATAAGCAAATAACAAATATTTGTACAAGGGTGAAACTAAATAGTCTGACAAAATATTTGGTTTTTGTAAAAAGATACTTTTTGACTTATGCGCTGTTTTTTTTTTTTTAATTATCTTGGCGGTTTGGGCAAGTTTGGTAACTGTGAAAAGTAGATTTGCGATAAATTCTGCACAATTGTAAAAAGGACGAGTTGATCATTAGCAGATTTGCTTTTCGAAGAGTAAATACTAATAGTTGCGAGTTGCCTGCAGGCTGTCGTGATGAATTTATTAGCAAATCAAGTGGAAAGTGATCATCTATGCTCTCCTCTCGTCTAGATAAGTTTGGTTTCTTCTTCTTCTATGTAGAAGCATCTCTAGTTACCTGCTCTGTGTAATTTTTTTTTTTAAATAATTTATAATTTATTTTTATTTATTTATTAATTCTTAAATTTAATCATGAAAACAAAAATATTAGCCACCCATTTCACTAGGACAATCCTGTGTTGAGATGAGCGGCTTTACAATTTAATAATAATCAGTAAATTTCAATAAGCAAACGAAAATACATGAATAAAAATTAGTAAATATTGATAAGTAGATAATAGTAAATAAATAATAAAGATCAGGTAATAATAATTAAATAATAATAGTAAGTAAATAATGATAAGTCAATAGTAATAAGCATATAATTATACACATTAAATATTAAGTAAATATTAATAAGTAAATAGTAATAAGTACGAGGGTTGTCCGTAATATAAGTGTCCCTATTTTTTTTTAAAAGGGGAAATAATTTTTTTTTTTTTAATTCTGGATCGTAGATTCGTCTTCCCCCTCCATCCGGCCGAACTCGCTGCAACGCTCAGTGTCGGTTTGTAAAATAAAAAGTTTACCAAAAACTGGAAAGTACCTAGAGAAACACGACATGCCACTACATTAAATTCTGCCACACAAGAAGACGAAGATCAAGAGATCTCCCGACCGCGTTAATGTTAATTTTGTGGCGCTACCGCCCTTGACTATAGTTCCCGTATATTAGGGCTACGACTAATAAAGCCCTTTCAACTGAAAAGAGAATAAATTAAGGTGGGTGATGGATAACCACCGACCCTGGTTAGGTACACCTGGGTAAGTTCATTTATAAGACAGAAGTCACGTTTAAATAACTTTGTCGAAATTTTTACGATTAATTTATTCGCCTATTAGAAAGATGAACATCCAAGATAAAAGTTTTATGACTCTTTGGCGGCACGTGGAAAAACTTAATATTTTTGGAAATGTTTTTGAAAATGTAACTAGCATTTAAATATGCTCTAAGTGTAGCAATTATGTACGGCTTCTAAACCTGATAGTAAAATTATCTCATAGTTTGCAAAAGTTTATTCGCTTTAATTACCGAAAAACTATTGCAGAAGGATTTAAATTATTGCAAAGTGATACCCATTAAGGGGCTTCGTTTTAAGTACACTCCCTTTTAGAGTTTCCCTTGCTTTATGATTTTCAATAAACGTTATTATTACTATTTATTAATCAATGTTGCTTACGCCCTTTTGTAATTTCTATCTAGATTACAATATTCAGACCTTCAGCACTAATATATTGAATGAAGAATAGAGTAGTTAGCTCTTAAGCACCGAACCCAGAGGCAGTGTGTTCGAAACCCTGCGTGAATTATAATATTACCGTTTTTCACCTATAATGAATTGTATTTATGTGGTAATTTTTTATATCATGTTCCAAATCAAAATACACTATCAGTATCACTCCTGTGACATGCTACTATTCTAAAAAGAAAAGCTCGTTGAAATTGGTCAAGTTATGTTTAGTTATTAGATCTGAATAGCTAGGCACCTCAACCTTCCATTTTCAATTTCCTTTCATTTCTCATTTCCATCAGCATCATATCTACTGAACAGATAATACCAAGAAGTGTGATCTACATCGGTTTGAAAGAAAACTGATGTTGCCCACTTACATACGACCCTCGATCTATAGACCCCGGAAAGGTCAATAAAATAGACTTTCTTTTGAAGAAAAAAATAATAAGAATAGGTAAGGTAATATTGAGCATACTTCGATTACATGGACACGTTCACAACACACTTGCAATGAATTATATCTAAAGTGATCATAATGATACCTCAGTTCCAAAGTGTAACAACTAAAAAAATCAGTTTTGAGTTAAGTCTGAGGAAATGTTTAGATATCTACCACATCCAAAATGTAACAATCTGTGGTTATTTTAGAATAACAGTGGCTATTATTATTTAGAATTTTACTTTTTTTTTATATTTACCATTTCCGTACTATAAACATTCTAAATCACCACCATACATGGAATCAGAAATATGGCAATTATTTTAGATCCAAACTGTAACATCTACGAAAATCCTCTTAAAATCTACGGCATCTCAGTAAAATTAGAAAAAAAAGTTATAAACATAATATTTTAACCTTGTATTTTTTAGAAATTCTAGATTTTCTTTCAAATCCATAAAAGTAGGTGTACAGTAGAGATTAAACCTGCTAAATATCTTTTTTCCTAATTACAGATGCTTTTTGAGTTGTTGCACTTTGGAAAACAGGTATCAAATATTCTCTTGATACGGTATTAAAAAATCTCACTAGCTTCAGGCAGTTTTGACTTTTGCACGATATCACATAAAACAAAAGAATTTTTTTAACTTTGTTTTATTTATTTTATTTAATTTTACAAAAGAAAAAATATAATGCAAAAAGTCCCGATAAACTACTTTTTTGTAGTTTGTCTAACCGGAGCTTGTTATTTAAAACTTAAAATTTACAGACAAGGTTACAAAATATGTAAAATCAAAACATACAAAAAAACAATGTATAAAATAAAAACAAAAACAAAAAACGTATGTAACAAGCTTAAAACATAAATATTTCTCAAGAATCTCACTCTAAAATTTTTCTACAGAAATATATTAAACAAATAAATAAAATAAAAACATAAACGAAAGCAATAAATCATAAATAAAATAATATTTCCTTATTTCTAATACAAATAGCTTCTTTCAGCTAGCCAAGATTTCAATGTGTTTATTAATGGTTTACTTTTAATATAGTTTTTATTTCATCGGGCAACACATTTATACAACTAGGAATCATGGAATATAAAGTTTTTTGTCCATATTTGTTTTTATGCTTAGGAACCATTAATCCTTCATTAAAATTGAGACGAGTATTATAAGTGTACTCTAGTTTATTTTTACTATTAATTGCTGAAATATAATTTTGTACCACAGAATTGGTCTAATTGAAAGAATTTTGAGACTGATAAAAAAAAGTATGGAATATTATGCCTTTGTTCGTATAAACTTTTATGAGCTAATAATTTAACAAATGAATTTGCCACTGATTGAACATGATTAATGTTTTACAGGAAAGTCCCCAGGCTGTAATTCCATACCTTATAACAGATTCCGCTAATGATAAATACATTATTCGAAGTGTACAGATTGGAACAAAAGTAAATGTATTTTTTGACATTCATGCGAATCTGACCTATAATTTTCCGTCTCATAACTAGATGTTTTGGCTATTGGGATTATTGATCGATGGATTCTTCCAATATTGTTTGAAATAAAAATTTGTTTACAATTTCCAAAAAAGCCTTTTTTTGTGGTAAATTCAGGGAATCACTCCCCCTTAAAAACGTGGTTAGATAATATAATGTGGGCGGTTTTGGTTTCGCGAAGGGGTTATTTTACCTCGAATTCCCCTTAAGCCGGCTACATGGGGCCACTTGAGACCGCATCGTTATCTCCTGTCGGGTAGTATGGGCAATGTAGATTTATAAAGGGTAGCGTAGGGCCAACTGGGGACCAGGTAAATCAAATGTCACTATTATAACCTTGCAAGGGCAATGATAAGACGTAAGTAGTCTTGGGCTATTTATGGTCTTGTGGCTTTTGAGTGAACTAGAGTGGTAAGATTAAAAAAAAAAACTTTATTGATGTCGTTGTACCTGAAAATATTCTTTTTTTTTCATGTTAAGAAAGCACAAGAGTCCCGTCTGCTTTCAACCGTCTGAAGCCTGTAAGACTATAGCACCCCCAATTGGGGTATATTATGAGGCTGAAGGTATTAAGGAGGGGAAGGAGATGAGGATGATGAAGGTGGGGAAGTACCTGGCTATTCAGATCTGGTTAACAAACACGGCTAAAGCCGTTTCAATCAACGTTTCGATTCTGAATGGTGGTCTTTCACCAGAGCGATACTGACAGTATCTACCACTCTTGAGCCTGCCGCAAAGAAACTACGTATTATTTTAAATGAATAAATTGTGAAATAATACAATTTAATTAAATAAAATTTACTTGTGCACGCCGGGATTTGCACCCGCGACCTCCGGATTTGTCGCCAAGGATCCTAACCACTCAACCAGGTAGACCGTGTTTTAATTTTTTTTAAATGTAGAATTTGTGTTTGAAAATTTTCAAGAACCTTTCAGCTGGTGGGGAACTTATTGAAAATCTAAAAAAAAATCATTTTCGGCTATCAATAATTCCGCATTTTTCAATTTTTAGAACTCTCACTCAATGGTCACGAGCCCCCACTGGATAGCATGATTTAAGAAGAGTTAAATTATTGTGTTTTTTTCTTCGTATTAGCTTCTGCGTTATGATTATGCATTTATAAATGGCATTGGGCCAATTAGGGATAGGGTAAATCATACACAGTCCCTATAAATTGAACAAAAACCAATAATTAAAATTAATAAAATTAAATAACTAATTAATCTTAAAAAATCCATTAAAGAATTGAAAGTAATAAAATTAAATACACTATTCCCATATCATGCAACTTTACAAATATATAAAGAAAATAATTTAAATAAATCTCAACCATTCAAAAACTAAAAATCTCAGGAAAAATATATATCACCGATTCCAATATGTAAAAAAACCTTGGATCAACAATGCAACAAATACCTACGAATAAAATTCGTTTATAATTTACCGTAAAAGATAAGAATAAGTATAAAGAAAACTTAAACTAAATAAAACATATAATAATAATAAAAAATAAAAATAAAACTTCCAAATAATAAAATAAATAACACCCCCCCCCCCTATAAAAATATAGACACAAAAGTAAACATTTTTTATACATATTATAAAACGAATTGTTACAATACACATTAATTATTACTCTGTCTCGATTACCGTATCCGTTCTTGAATAAATAATTATATTTTTTCTTGAACAAATTATTATTTAAAAAAAAAAATAATTAATAACCTCGCGCATGCAATGATAAGACGTAAGTAGTCTTGGACTATTTATAGGTAGTATGAGGTATGAGTAATTAAAATATTGTGGTGTTTTCGTCATATTTTCCCACATTCCGATTATTCAATTACTGGATTTGTTCAGTCATCCAAGCAAGGTAATGTTTCGATTAAGAATTACGATTTTATATCCGAACAATTTTATTCAAATATATTCGAAAACTATTGAGATGTAATTGTACAACATTTAACATTATTACGTAGTTTCATAACAGCCTCAAATCAATTTATCAGGTAGGTTACCTATTTCAATAATTCTTATGTTTACAATAAAAAACACATAAATTTGTTGTACACCACTTTTATTTTATTAAAACTCTACCGGTTTCGGAAGCACCCTTCCTTCATCAGGAGAATATTAAAACTTAAGCACCCTTCCTTCATCAGGAGAATATTAAAACTTTAATATTCTCCTGATGAAGGAAGGGTGCCTCCGAAACCGGTAGAGTTTTAAAAAACTAAAAGTTTTCTAAAACAAATTTATGTGTTTTTTATTGTAAATTATGGCGAGCCACAAAGTTAATGCTTTTTACAAATATGTAATTCTTATGTTCTTTGTTTTGAATTCGGCAAAATATTTTGAAAATGATGCGAGACTAATGTAACGGTTACAAATGTTTACAAATATTAAAGGAAGTTATGCATAGTTTGGACATATATTTATAGTGGACTAGCTCACGTGTACCCGGCGTTGCTCGGGTTTTTTTCTTTTATTTGGAATAAAGTTATGAAGATGCGAATTCTTGCTTGTCGTTTGGGTGCCATATATGATTTGACAGCGAAAGTCAAATGCCCTTTCTTATTTTTTAATGCTCTGTGGCTACTATTAATATCTCTAAATACTAAAACAAAGAAACATTCATTTGGATTTTTCACTCCATTCGAAAAATTATTTTTTCAAAATATATTTAAATCATAAAGTTCTTTCTAGAGTTCTAACTCGTGATTTCCATTTTGAAAATATTCTACACAAAAAAACATTCTTCTTTTGAATATGCAATTAGTGGCTAACCAGAGTGTTATATCTATGGGCTAACCCAAATAAAACATGGCGGGTTCAATGTTTTTCATACTAATATTAAAACGTTACGGCAACAGTTTTACATATTGGATTTCATTCAAACTACTTTCTAAACTTTCCCGGCACTAATAAAAAGAAACTGCGCTATTTTCAGCGAAACCGGCCCAGTGATTTTCGAGAACATTGAGGACAAACAAACAAACTTACATTGATTTTATATACATATATATTATATATATATATATATATATAGATAGACGGATAAAGCAGTATATGGATAGTACACGAAATGGAGGCATTTCTTGGAAAATATTATAAAAAGTTTGGGATTTTAAATATGGAAAATATTGTACATTTTTATTACACGTTTCAAGTCCATGTTTTCACACGTAAAAAAAATGTATTGCAAACATTTTATTAAATGAAATGACATTTCTAAACGCGTCACGACTGTTGTCACAAATAAACAGGAGCAAAAGCTAATTTGTAAAAATTGTTGCGATGGATATGACAAGTACATCTATCTGAGTGTTCAGCTCAATGCTTAAATTTAACAAAAAAATGTCCCTCGAAATATGCACACTTTTAATAAATAGCAACAATATACTATTATAAACATGAATAAATGATGGACTATTGAGCATTATTTAAGATTACTATTACTATTTGACTGCCCCCATTGTCGAGGGGTAAGGCTCTCGACTACAAATCCGAAGGTCGCGGGTTCAAATCCCGGCGTGCGCAAGTAAATTTTATTTAATTAATCTGTGTTGTTTCACAATTAATTAATTTAAAAATAATATATAGTACATTTGCGTACGTTCCACAGTGGAAGTTACTCTCAGTATCGCCCTGGTGAAAGACCACCATTCAGAATTGAAACATTGCTTCAAATGGCTTTTAGCCGTGTTTGGTGACCAGATCTGAGTAGCCAGGTATTTCCCCTCCTCCCTCTTCCTCTTCTCCTCCCCCTCCCCAATACCTTCAGCCTCACAACATTCCCCAATTGATAATGTCATAGTCTCACTGGCTCCAGACGGTTGGGAGCAGTTGGGACTCTTGTGCGGTATTCATATAAAAAAAACTTGTCCATTAGTTTAAAATGAGTGAATTATAACATAAAGATGCATTCATATACTAATTAAAACTGAAAATGGTTATAACACAGAAGAACATTAAAACAAATAAATAATAATCAAAATGAAATGATCTTAATATGATACTGAACATAATCAATGTAAGGTTTTCCATAGCACATTTGTAAATAAAGCAACCAGTATAATAATACATAACTTTGATTGAGCTGTCAGTTTGGTAGACCCTTTTCGTTTCATAACAACATCGCCAAATGCCACTCGGAACGTCCAGCGTTATTCGATAATATTTGATTTGTGACGGAAAATAATACTATCTTCAGTTATACCGACTCTTGAAACGACCCGAATAAAGAATTTTTATGTGTTGTTTGTTCCATGACTTCCTCTCTATATACCCCTTCGGAACATTTTATATTATATGCAAGTAGGAATCTATAGCGTATTTTCCCTAAGCGAATGCATATATAAGTATGCCGTATTTTATTATTCGGCCGTACAACCTTACTGAATACTCCTTCGGGAATTTGGGATTAGTGTTAGTAAAAATATTTTATTTAGCTGATTTCTACTTAAGACGCCTATAGATATAAGTATATCTAGTTTTGTTATAAGGCCGTATATCCTCTCTCCATACTTACTTTACAAATGAGGACGTATAGCAGAAATAATCCTTTAGAGGGATCAACTGTTCGAGGGATCAACTGTCAGATGGATCAAATGTCGGAGGGATCAACTGCCGGAGGGCTCAATTGTCGAGAAGATCAATTGTCGGGGAGATCGTCGGGGATCGGGGTGGGGGGGGGGTCATCTGTCAGGGGATCAACTGTCGGTTCACCGATATTGACTGTTCTTGGAAATTGAAGAACGATATCCATAAAAATAACGGGACACAAGATCCCGGATAGGCCTGAGGTCCTGGGTTCGAGTCCGAGATGCTACCATCACCTTTTTCGCTTTTGTGTCTTTTCGGTTTCATGTATCATTTTGAGAGTTGTTAATATTATCTTCAATTATTAAAAAAATTATAATAAAAATACGTATTAATTTTTTTTTGTGATAAATAATATTAAACTGTTTTCTTTGAAAGTATTTTCATTCTTCTTTTTAATTTTATGTGTTATTTTGTTCTATTTTTTACACTGTTATTCACTCTTACTTCAATATTATTTCCAATGTGTTTTAAATTAACAAAAAATGATTTGAATTGAATTTCTATGCCATTTTGTCCACCTTTTGTCATTCTTCTTACAGTTTCATGTCTCGCTGCCATACCCCTTGGAAAGGAAACCTCTTTGTGGGCTGTTAATCTTGCTCATAGGTTGTATTACACCATACATAAATTCATTCTGAGCGTCAACTTTTTAGCATGTATTTCCTTTATAAGGAGTAATTAATTTCAGAGATAAATGATCCTTCGTGGTTAACCTATGCCAGACAATTTTGGAGAAAACCAAATAACCGTAATATAGAGAATTATAAATGACTCAATTAATGTAAGCAGCATGCAAAAAGCGGACCAAGTACCAGCTCATATTCAAATAAGGGAAACGCCACAATAACGGGCTCAGTCGCTTTTGTGGGAGATACGAGGGTTGAATAATAATTATTAATCCGTATTTAATGGAAGAGAATATGCAACCGCAAGCTATTCGCGATTAACCTCAGGTTTTAAAAATTATTGGATGGTATAATTAAGCAATTATTACTAGAACTTTAAAAAAATGCTTGTGTACATAATATGTGTCAGTATTCCCGGACTTGTAAAATAAATATACCGTCTTTTGACCCATGTCACAAAATGGTTATAAAACTCCCCCATGACTTTTTATACTTTACCTATCAACCTTTCATTTGCACGTTTGTTACAGATTATCATCTTCAGTATTGTTAAAATCATTAATCTACAAATGTTAACTTACTTGTATTATTTGTTATTTCTAAACTTATCTATGTATATCTTTAACAATTTCTCATTTATTGTAATGTATCTTAATCTCTGTAACATATTGATCTACAACTGTCTTATAGAGACTATGAAAATAAGTAAATAAATACGTAATACAAGTAAAGAAATAAATATAAATAAAATACTTTAGTCATATACTTAACTAATGTCAAGAGTTGGAATTACATAAGAGTGTTTACGGGACGATCTACACATGTGTGCCAAGCCTATTATGTGGTGATTTTCCCACGAAAACGGCGCTCTAGAAGTAATCCAATTATTATTATTATTTTTCTACCTAATCTAACTACCTTCAAATTAACCTATACATATTTTTCTATCATAGTTTGATTTATAGCACTCAATATTTAACAAAAATTTCTATCGTTGAAGGTACAATTAGAAAAAAAAACATTTATTGCCTTTATTTCCTAATCTAAACAAAGTTCTGAGATGATTCGTTTCTCCTATTCCAGGAAACACACATTTAATATTTTATTACAACAAACTCTCTAACAATTGTAATAAAATATACAAAAGGGAACATTTTATTGCCCCGCAAAGTTGCAGTTTTTCAGCAAGCGATAAATCCCTATCTTCTTCCTTTGAAAGTTATGCAAAATGTATTGCGCTGTTGCGAAAGCTTCTCGTTTTGTTTCGGACTCGAATGCAAGAGCGTACGAGTATGAATGTTTCATGGGATTTATAGTTTCCTATTAAGATAACGCTCGCCGTGCTATAAACCTTTCCTTTTGATTCTTTTAATTAAACTTTACCATGTTCCGGCGTAAAATTTCCCCAGAGTTGTACGATCATATTAATGGTCAACGAGGGGCGCATTTCCCAGAATAAGGCCTTAGACTTTTTGGAAATAAGATATGGATTGGATACAGAAATGTTTAATGTCATGAGAAATATTCTCCAAAGTATGTACGTTATAAATAAACATGAATAAAAATCACATTAATCACTATCACGAGAAAGGTAAAAATGTCATATAGATAAGTAGGCTAACAAAAGTAACTGACAATTGAATACGCCAGCAAAAAAGTGATCGCCAATAGTCAGAATACACCGTTGCGTTGTTTGTACGAAGAACGGAATTCCCCAGAACTTGCTAAATAGTTTTTTGAATACCTGCAAGTAGCTACTCATTTAGGGATGTATACAAATACAGCCTTGCAAAGTCTGACATTTATTAAAATACATATTTTTAGGGTGCTGCGATCGTCTAAAGGGTAGTAAATGAGAACACCAAGATGGCTCATAAGAAAAAGGAAAGTAAGCTGGAAGAAAAGACAATGGTCATAGTGCATATTTTTTATTTTAAACAAACGGTCTTCAGAAATTAGTTGTACTTTCCAAAAGGAGATGATTCCACATCATGTGCTGGGACAATTTTTTTGTTGTTTTGTTATTTAATGCTTTGCAAGGAAGATAATCACACGGACAGGCGATTTTTTCGTATTTCCGAAATAATAACCATGTATGAGATGGTAGATAAATAAAAATAACAAAATCTAATTCACAGATCAAAATTTTAAATAAAAAAAATCGAGTTATGTTCTTTCGCCTAATTTCCTTAAAAACTGTCGAACTCGAATGTGAAAATTTTTAACGGGAAAATCAAATTTCAAAGACAAAGTGAGTAGCTTGGTAGAATTCCACTTTATTGAATGTCTACATTTTATTGTCAACCTATAAAATGAACGAGGATTTATTTAAAATTTCTTCAAACGATTGGTATTCACTTTGTGGTGTCATTATTAGTAAAGGAATTAAAAAATATACTTAGTATTCACCACTTTAAAAATATGCATTGATATCTATTATATTTGTATTCATATTGCTTCCGAAACGTTTAGATATCAAGTGGTGAATACTAAGTATATTTTTTGAGGATTTATTTGGTCGAAAAAAAAAATATAACGTTGATATGTATTTTTTAATTGTTAAAAAAAAATAATCTAATGAAGTTTTTGTTTGTAAGATTTTTTATTCCGTATTGTTTACCCTAACGAAGACACGCGTAGTTTTGAAACTGTAGGCATATGTAAAAAAGTAAAAAGCTACATAAAAATAAAGTAAATTGTCGATGAGCCAGTAATAAACCTTATTTAATAATACAACATGCCATGTACGTTTCGGAGTGGTATACAAGGCG
This sequence comes from Halesus radiatus, assembly GCA_022606495.2. Classification (NCBI taxonomy): domain Eukaryota; kingdom Metazoa; phylum Arthropoda; class Insecta; order Trichoptera; family Limnephilidae; genus Halesus; species Halesus radiatus. The sequence continues at coordinate 104,402 of JAHDVE020008601.1, read as the reverse complement.
CATGTTCACTTAGCTAACACATTTCAGGACTCTAAACACTTTATAAGTTTCCCCGATTCACTACACTACTCTATCCCTTAAATTGAATCAAACAAATGCGAAACGAGTCGTATCCTTTTTTTAAATCTTTCATAAAGAAATAATCTTTCAAGTTTTAATGCTTATTTTAATCACATACAAACAGTCTCTTGAAATTTAACGACCGTCAAATAAATAAAATTAAAATTAAATAAAATTTTAAGATTAAATCCGATGATTCAAAATGTGATATTTTATCAAATTAAACTTACCAAAAAGTAGCTTTTAATTTATGGGGATTTTAGGTCCACACTACTGAAATTGTTTAATGAATCTCCATTAGATCATCACCGCCATTAAAAAATTATAACCACTTGATATCGCTGCTTTCATAATCGAGGCGATCAGGGGACGAACACACCCAAAATATTGTTTAGGGTTCAGACCTACAAAACTTTGAGTACCTAATAAAAAAGCGAGGGAGAAGAACAATATGAATATACAACTTAAGAAAACAGGCGAGTAATAAACGACCTAACTTTTTTATTAAAATTATAAAATTCTAAATTTGATTGTTCTGAACTCCTACATTTAATAAATCTACCTACAGACACTTAAACGAACATCTAGAAAAACATTAACATTTTACATATGTATATCACATTCCAACTATGGTTTACATTCGCCATTACAACGTTTACACAGTCTTGGCAACAATTATTTAAACGATATGAATGTATTTGACAAAAAAATTAACCCGGAAAACTTATGAACAAGCAATTTCTACCAATTATATTATTGTTGACAACAATTTCGTAAATTTTTCGTTTCTTTTTTTTTTATTATATAAACTTTAATTTGGCAGATATTGGCAGAATACCTAAATTTATTAGTTGTATTTTCTGTTTCCTATATTTTGTTAACCTTTGTGCATTTTATAATTATTTCTCATGTAAAAGCCCCCTTGATGTTTAAATAAAATACGTAAAAACCTTTTTCTTTAATTCTTAAAAAGCTTATTTTTAAATTGTAACTTAACATGATGTTTGGATGCACTCCGTTATCTATTTGTATCATGACACATTTATCTGTCGTAATTAACAAATTATTCCGCGTTAGTTTCCTACTTCTAGCAACCTTCTTAAATTGACTGATTCAATCCATCTTAAACAACGTACCCTACATTCCACAAACACAGCCTTCCGAATCCTAGATTCCAGGTCCGGGTCGAATAAATACACGTTACACCGTTATCGCCGGCCCCCGGGCGCGGTTAGCAGACGGGGGCCATTTGTTACGTGGGATATTTAAATAATGAATCCAAGAAGGGTTGGAATTGTCCCACGTGACATTTGTCAAAGATAAAGGAGTAGGGGGGCGCCTTTACTGATTTGGAAGCCATGGACTTATTTGGAGATTAATGCTTTTTACGCTCAATCAGGCGTACGTGCTCCGCTGGGGATGAGGTGATTTATTTCAGATCATATGATATTAAATTTGGTACCAAATGAATTATGTTAGGTGCCTGCCCTTAAGCAAGAAAGTTAGTTTATTTAACTAAATAGCACAAAATATTATGTGCATGTGGGTAATTTATTGGGCCATTACTCGACTTCTGATCTAACTCGCTGATTCAAACTACCTTTTCCATGAATTGTGTACAAAATATTAGGTTTTTTTAAAAATAAATTTAAGAGTGCTCTTGACATGAATTGAACTAACCGATTAAAATTAGTTAATCTCCGGTTCATGATTATATTGTGGTGATTGTAAGAATAATGTTTATACATTTAATCACACTGATCAAACCAAATGTACAGATCCGTGAAATGTATTATATGTTCGATTTGCATACGATTTGCATAACATCAAAAGTTTGATGAATTTTTATTTACAAGTCCAAAGGTGAAAAAATTCGTTACTACAAATAATCTATCACTTATGCCCAGGTTATATATGCACCCAGTAGCAAGGGCGGTGATGGGTAGAAACTAAATCGTTTAGTTAACAATTTCAAGTCAATGTCCGCGTGTGGACAGCAAGTGATAAATAGTAAGTTACCGTTAGGTATAAATTCAGATGAATCGATTAGAATCTTTTCTATTTTTTCACACGCAATCAAGTTTTACTATAAATACAAGAGTTTACTAAATCATTTACTTAAGTCTTTGGATCCTATCTTACCTATTCTATTTTACCCCTGCCCATTTAAGAAAAACTAATGTAATTATTTAAATTTTAATAACGATCATTTATGTACATTATTTGTACGTTATGCGAGGAATTTGGAATAAATAACGCCAAAGAGGTTTTTTTTATGATAAATGTACTTAAAGTACAATAATACAATACATCTTCGCAGAGAAAAAAGGAAGTTAAAAGTTAACGATGACGTCCTTTCAAAATGTATTTAATGGAACTTACACAGAAAAGTAAAGTACTTAAATAAATAAAAATGGTTGCGTTAGGTATTAAAGTGGCGAGACATAATAAAACAGAGATTTTTTCTTTCGACTGCTATAGAAGTTGAATTTCAATGATCGTTCTAGCTGAATGTTTACTTTTCTGTGGTTTTGTTAAAAGTACTTCAATGAAATTTATCTGTTCCATTTAGGGCGTTATTTTTTAAGTGCCATCTCTAAACGGGGAGGACAAAACGTCGGAATACCAAACAGTTTTTAAAGGGCAGATGTTCTTGTTAAAGCTAATGAGAAGTCATAAAGTCTCAGTAAATTATATGGGTACAAAGTAGCTGTGTGCTTAATACACGTTTTTAACGAAAAACCGCATAAATACCTCCCATTTTTATACCTTCAGAGCACTATCTGAGTCCAGTTGCGTTGTAGTACTATGTTTTATGGCACTTTATTCATGGAAAGCTCTTTTAATTTCTGTATATTAAATAATTATTCCTTTCTCCTTATTTAGTATAGCTCCATTCATACTACCCGGCATCCCTTGAGTTTTTACTTCATTAATAATTTGACATGTTGTCTTTTTTGTTGATAGTTAAATAAATACTAAAAAGCTTCTTAGCTCAGGATAGTAGTGACATTACGAGCTGATGTTTGTGGCATTTACATTGAAATTGCCTTAAAATTTCAGTTCTAATTATCGCTAAGCAATTATAGAAAGAAAATTTTTATGATAGGTATTATTTACAATAATTTTAATGACAATTTATATACAGATTTTATTAGGTGCACCAGAAAAGTCAACAAATTAAAGAATTTCTTCAATAAACGCAAATTCATTTTGTGGCATTATTTGTGATAAAATAATGATATTTTTGAAACAGTTTCATGAAATTTGATCGCCCGACAGTTGCCCCCCTGAAAATTGATCCATCCAACATTTGATCCCTCTGACAGCTGATCCCCCCGATAGTTGATCCCCCGGACAGTTGGCCCCCCGAAAATTGATCCACCAAACAGTTTATCCCTTTGACAGCTGATCCCCCCCGACAGCTGATCCCCCGGACAGTTGGCAATGTCGGGGGGATCAACTGTCGGGGGATCAACTGTCGGGTCAGCATTTAAAACGAATCGAGGGTCTATGTATTAATTTCTAACGATTGCAACTTTTTCATATGGGAAAGACGTCTAGATAATTTAGTATTAGAGTTATGAAGCACCTTACACGTATTTGATTAATTATAATTATTTTGAATTTGACAATCGTATTTTAGTAACCAAACATTGATCAATAAAGATTTAAAATTTTAACATGTAAATAGAATTGGTCTACATTTTGATAAATTAGAAATTAGAAAGATTAATTAATTCATTATTATTAATAACATTTTTCTTTTTATATTGTGTCACATACCAGAATCTCTCAATCCGTTACGTAAGCACATTTGTATTTTTCAATCTTAGTAAAGTTCATCAATAGATCTAATATATAAAATATCCCCGACCAGCTCAACTCAGGGTAGACGGATGTATACGAAAAAGGGATACATCCGTCTTTTAATCGTGTTGTCAGTTCGTTGATGGGCGATTTTCGAAATTACCGCTTAGTTATCATTAATAAAAACAAATACATATAAATAGGAACAGGAATAGGGAATTCAAAATAAAAACAACTCTCTTTTGCTATATAAAAATACCTGGCAGTCAGGTCTATATTTTTATAGCTGAATTTAAAGGCTCTAGGAAAAACTTTAACGTTTCTGTGAACGCCTTCAGATTATTAAAGGATAGAATGAATTTGAGTGATTTTTAAATGGTTTCAGTTTTATCAGAAAGCGAAAGGGAAATAAATAAGTAAGTAAATTGGAACGGAACCCGTTGTTTGTTGCAGAAGCTGGTTACAGGGCGAAAGATGGTGACAGGTAGGCTCCCCAGACTAGAATGAATGTCTCCTGTCTTTTCAACACCCCTTGCCGTCGCTTTACCCCCTCCCCTTACCAAACGGAGCGGCTATAGACAACTCATGTTTATTTATGGTTAATTCCGGGTCTGCGGTTTGTCAACCTTAGTTGTTAGGGTCTTGCTTCATAACAATTGCCATCTCTTAAAATTATTTCCAGTATAACATCATATTCATAAAAGTTATTGTTATTTTGGTGCCTTGGTTTTTCTTTTTCAATTTCTAGTATCTATAGTAATATAAGTATAATTTTTTTTTTTTAAATAATTCTGTTTATTAACATAATTTAAAAAAAAATAATAATACCCAATTATTTACTTCCTTTCACCACTTATTGTTATTTTTGTCCATGTTTATAAATTGTCTATGCTATGTGTCATTATTTTTTCAGTTTCCGGTGAAGGAAAAAAATGGTTTCGATAAGTGAAGATATTTTTATTTAATTTTTTAATTTAATGTAAATCAAATTAAATGATATCTTCTTCGGCCAAAACAGCTGTCACAATAATAAAAAAAACTAAAAATCTTGAGAAACGTAATAATAACATTATTAAATTTGATTTCACAGTGTAACATTAAATTTTCAAAAAAATAAATTGGGTTCTACGAATTAAACACAAAAACAATAATTAATGAAGATATTAATTTATTTAAGCAGTGAAATGACAAAATTATTTATAAAAAATTTAATCAAGTAAAATAATATTTTTTTATACGTATCTTTAGATTCCCATTATTACTCGGTGTTTTTATAACAGTTTAACAAAGGTTTTCGAAGGCGATACAGCCATCGTATGTTTCTAATATTGAGTGTCTGTTATAGGGAGGACAAAGCGTAAGTTAATAATAATAATTGGATGATTTGTATTGCGCTGTTTTGTGAAAAATCACCTCAAGGACGCTGTGGGTGTTAACAGGGAGATAAGTATAAATAGTTTGTCCCTAGCCATAAGTTTTATTTATAAGCCATTAGTAATAAAGTTTAGCTGTAAGGTATTGGTTGTATATGTTATTTAATTAATTGTAAAGCGCCCTTGTGGTGATTTTCCCACGAAAACGGCGCTATAGAAGTAATCCAACAATTATTATCATTATTATTATAGAGAGAGAGAAGTAGCCTGCAGAATGGAATCCGACCCATTTGCGGCTTCAATTGTGTTGTCCAATCAAACCACTATCCAGAAAGGATTTCCCGTGTTTCCAATTCCAGATAACACTGATCTTGTACTTGCTAAACCCAGTACAGAGTACGCTAACGGAATAAGGAACTCCAGTGAAAAATATAATGACTTTAAAAATATAAATTCATATATATCAGCCAACGTAATTTCTGAATATATAACTATCATTATATATAAATAGAATTTATAAATCGTTATTTAAAAGTGAATAAAAAATTAACATCAAAATACCGTGATATGTTGGTACCATTGCATTTGGAACATCTGACGTCAATTGATCAGCCTGTTTTTGAATTAGTATGAAAAAAAATATTTTACGATTTTGTTTTATATTTTAAACATGTATTTTTTTAGTTTTGGCAAAAATTTTAACTTAATTTGGGTGACTTTAAGATTTATGATTGTTGTCCAATATAAACAATTATTATTCATGAAAGAAATTAGAATATTCATGATCAAACCAATTATCAAAACGGATATTATGATAATGTTAATGGTGAATACTATTATTATTCTTTGAGTTAAAGTTTCTAAAAAGGTACATAATTTTATTACTTATGTTTAGTTATGGTTAACCATAAATAGAATATACAATTATGTACGATAAAGCTCATCCTTGTTTTGACATTTAACATTCTAACCTCAAAACTGATAAAAACCGACCAGCCATAGATTTGGAGCATTTTGGCGGCCTTTGAAAAATTAAAATTATTTTTACCATGAAAACTAACATTCGAAAACAAAAACATAATATACTGGTATTTAAGTTTTAAGAAACTCAGCAAGTCAAGTTACATCCCGTGACGAGTAACAGCTAGTTCAATGAAGTTTAGTGGTAATTTTTTATTTTGATGAAAATGTGTTATATGTAGTTAAAGACGTAAAATGACAGTAAAATTAGTTTCTAAATATCTCCTAAAACGCTAAGTTATGAACTTACAAATTGAACTTGAGTAAAATGGCCGTTTGTGACGTCACGTATCACAACTCGGTACAATTCACAATTCTAATGGCAGTACTGCATACTGCCGCGTCTATGATACAATATCTTCAGCCGCGTTAGTCATTTTATGACTTGACAGTCTCTGTGGTTGAGTGGTTACGATCCTTGGCTACCAACTCGGAAGTTGCGTGTTCAAATCCCGGCGTGCGGAAGTAATTTTAATTTAATTAAATTGTGTTATTTCACAATTTATTAATTTAAAATAATGTGTAGTATATTTGCGGCACGTTCCAGACTGGTAGATACTATCAGTATCGCCCTGGTGAAATTCCACCATTTAGAAACGAAACGATACTTGAAATGGCTTTAGCCGTATTTGGTGACCATATCTGAATAGCCAGTTGCTTCCTCACCTCCTCAATACCTTCAGCCTCACGATATACCTCAATTGGGGATAGTCTCACTGGCTCCAGACGGTTGAGAGCAGTTGGGACTAAAAAAAAAATCAATTTTAATATAATAATCGACCGGTTTCGGAAGAACCCTTCCTTCGTCAGGAATATGTCAAGCATTAATATATGGTTCAAAACAAATTTATGCGTTTATATTATAGTTATGGCAAGTCAGAAACTAAATGCTTTTCACGAATATTAAAAAAAAATGCAGTGTAAATAAGTTCAGAATCGAAATCAATAGTATGTCAAATAAAATTGAATTTAAAAACCTTATCTGCTGCAATATAACACATAGGAGTGTAGCGAAGCAAAATAACGTGTGACCTTTGATTCTTCAATTTCAACATTTCAGGACGGGCTGATCGCCAGTAAATAAATGAATTATTCTTTTCGGTTTGCGGATTTCTTACTACAGAGTGGGCGAAGCGTGATCGTGCTTGGTATTGCGAATACACCCTGCTGACATGACCATCTATTTGATACATTTATAAAAAAAATGCGCCACACAGTATCAAGATCACGTTCGAACACCGAAGTCATCATATCTACCAGTCAATACATGGCTGATGTAGAACAAATGAGATCCAAGTGACCCTTTTGCCAAAATTTAGCAATTGCCAGTTCTGTACTACTTGATAACAATGTGTTTATTTTGGGGTTCCACGTGTAAACCAACAAAGTTCCCTTTTCTTTTCTTCTGAGTTTTTCAATTTGTTTATTTTTTTGTGGACATAACATTCTAAATAAAAACAACACCAAGTGAAAAGTTGTGCTAAACTTCAAGAATTTCTGGAATATTTGAGAAATTGTTTTTGCTATCATTCACAATGTTTTGTTGATATATTTTTTTAGCTGTTCTACATGCCAGTAATATAAGTAAGCTGATAGTTTGATATTGATATAACTTTCGGTTTCGATACAAGAGGGTTTTTAAATAATGTTGATAAAAATATATTTGCTTAATTTTTATTAATAATTGCATTTATTTAGGTCTACGTAACAAATTATACGTATGTATTTAGTATTATTATTATTCATCTAATAAAAAAATATATACGAAGATAAAACAAAGAGGGATAAAATTCCTGGAATGTTTAACGCATTACCCGAAGATCAAAGTAAAAAATAAAAGTCAGGTCATTATATCTCCGCCAAACATGAAAACAAATATCTATGTATGGCATATCTAATTTGCTTTCCATAAGAAACCCTTTGTTAGAAATAAAAGCAAATTATATTAATACGTATCAAGTGATTAAATATCAAATACCCATTTTAAAAGAAAACCCATACCCGCTAAACTACCAGAGCAATTTGTGACCAGGAAAAATTAACCACATATATAGATCATAAATTACAATAAGTATAATACAGAAACAGAGGCAAAAGAATAATTATTCTTAAAGTAACCATAGAAAATAATACCCCAAAAGCAGTTATACAAAGATATAACAGACATAGTCATATAATAGGAGTAGTAGGTTGGACGATAACGAATAAAGTATAAATACTGGTATATCATTTAAAAATAATACCTGCCTACATTGTAATCGTATAAATAAATAAAAATGAGAGATTTCTTACAATAAAACTGAGTATACGCAGTTTTGTAATAATTATCCACATGAAATACAATAAGGAACTCGAGTGAAAAATATAATGACTTTAAAAATATATATTCATATAGATCAGGAAACACCGGTTCTGAATACATAACTTTCATTAAGGCTGCTCTCTGACGGTCCGGTGAGGAATGAACATTTGTCTCGTTACTGCAGACACTGCACAGAAAAGTCAAGTTTGCTAAAGTAAGGTAACGGTTTGCAACGCAGTTCATTGTGGGACTTTTCTGCGCAGTGTCTCCAGTAGCGAGTGAAATGTTCATTCCTCACCGGACCGTCAGAGAGCAGCCTAAGACGTTACTTAAAAGTGAATAAAACATTAGCCCATCAAAACACCGTGTTATGTTGGTACCATTGCATTTGGAACATCTGACGTCACGTGCGCATTCTGTTTTAGGATTAGTATGAAAACTTTTGTATTTTAAATATGATTTTCTTAGTTTTGGCAAAATTTTAACTTTAATTTGAATGACTTTAAGCTGTATAATTTTTGTTCAATACAAACAACTATTATTCATTAAAGAAATTAGAGTATTCTTGGGCAAACCAATTATCGATGGGGATATTATGATAATGTTAATGTTGAATACTATTATTATTCTTTGGGTTAATGTTTCTAAAAAGCCACATCATTTTATTACTTATGTTTAGTTATAGTTTACCATGAATAGAATATTAATTGTTTTTGTGTTTAATTCGTAGTACCCCATTTTTTTTTTCAAATTTAATAATAACATAATAATGAAGTCATTATATTTCCAGAGTGGAAGATATTCTCACTATCACCCTGGTTAAAGACTACCATTCAGAATTGAAACGTTGCTCGAAATGACTTTTAGCCGTGTTTGGTGACCAGATCTGAATAGACAGGTATTTTCCCACCTCCATCTTCCCTTTCTCCTTCCCCTCCCCATTGCCTTCAGCCTCACAACATTCCCCAATTGGGAATGCCATAGTCTCACTGGCTCCAGACGGTTGGGAGCACTTGGGACTCTTGTGCGGTATTCATATAAAAAAATAACATTATTGAATTTGATTTACAATAAATTTAAAAAAAATGAATAGAATATATAATTATGTACGGTAAAGCTCATCATTGTTTTGACATTTGACATTCTATCTTCAAAACTGATCAAAACCCACCAAATGTTTCGGCGCGTTTTGGAGGGCTTTGAAAAACTGAAAATTTGAATATTATTTCAACTAGGAAAACTAACTTTAGAAAAAAAAACTTAAGTTTGAACATCATTATTGATAAAAAAACAAAAAAAAAATTGTCCTGCAGGTCCTTTTTGTAAAAAACAAACCTGAATTGCAAAAAAAAAAAATGTGTTATCTAGTTGGGTATTGTTAAGTCGCACGTATGATGTCTATTTTTGTTAACATTTAAAAACAGCTGTTATTTATTTAGTCAATTTCTTAATTTGATGAAGCTATTTTAGTCTTCCAGTTTATTTGGGATTTCGTTTGAAAAGTTTTATGACTGAATATATTATGAGTAATCGTTTTGGGCCGTAGAAAAAGTTTTGTTCAGTTTGGGTTTTTATTTGTTCCATTGTTCATGACTGCGGGCTTACTCTTTTCAACTTAATTTTGCCGTTATGGACTAAGTAGAATAAACAATGCATCTACAACATATAAAAAAAAAATAAACTACTTACTTGATTTAAAAAAGAAAATACGCTTCATTAATATTATTAAAAATATATTTTTTAGAATAACAAAGCTATTTCAGTGTTTTCAATATGATTACCATTTTAGCATATTATAGCCTCCTTAGAATATTATACCAATTTTCTATATAATGCTATGTCTTATATTTTGAGAAAAAGTTGCATCTTTTAAACACGTGCATTCTATAGTAGATGATACACACTTCTTACTGCTCTTGTTCGAGTGACCTACATTTTCAATCTGTCTTTGTCGGTAATAAGGCCTTATATGCATACTAGATGACTCATATAGGGGTGGATCATTGTATAGTACGTGGGCCAGTGCAGTGCTGTAGGGAGTGTGTACAGTATCGATTATGAAGATTTTTTTGTTTGTTTTACATCCTCGACATGCAAATGAATGTTTCAATAGATCTTCGAGTCTTCCAGTAGACGAACATATTTGGTTGCAAGCTTATTTCCAAGAGTTTATGTTTGAATATGTAGTTTTTTCACAGTAGGTCCACAGAGGAGACCCCGATGGAAATAATCTGTGGAATAAGGAGGGCTTTTTGAGGGCAAGGAGGAGTAAACTCGGGTTTTGAAGAGACCCATGTTTTAAGGGGGAGCAAACACACAGGCCAGCAAGTCATTCCATAGCCGAACTGTTGAACACAAAAATGAGTTATGACTGAAGCGATCCGTTTTCATCTGATAAATATTAACCATGTGCAAATTTTTGGCGAGCGTTTAGTGTATTTTATGGCTGTGGACTGATGCCGAAGGAATCAATGACGATATGTCCTGGGAGTTTGTCGCATTGAAATACCGGTAGAATAAAGACAGCATTCCCACCTGACATCTGTACTACAAAGATTGCAATCCGTTTGCTAAGAAAAAAATCTATTAAACAGACCGCCCATTTCTGCATAAAATCGATATTATTTATTATGATTGTTTCATTTGTCAATTCTTATGCATTTTATTAAAATAATACATTTGTCGTCCATTTAAGCACCGAGATTATGAATTTTAATAATTGTAATAAAAAACTATCAATCGTACGTGTAAAGACATTATTCCACTATTTAACTGTCTAACAGACCGTAGTGTTTTCAGTCTATCATGCGCATTTTCAGACTGACACATTTATATATACTAGTGATAACAGAGGTTTAAGACTCGATCCCTGTGGCACACCGCCTTAATCCTATGCACTTGCCAGGTAACTTTGGATGAGATCTAAATGTGCTTTATCGTCGAACAAATCATTAAGTTTTAGCAGATGTTTAATGTTTTACACAGTACAAATCAATTAATAATGTTAATTTTATATCCCTCCCATCAATTATACCAGAACTAGAAAAAAATTATTTCAAGATTCACAAGTGCACTGGGATGGTAATATTTCATCTGTTATACCAACACTCTCAAACCGTCAACAAGAAACCATGTGACACCCTTCAATGGATAAACAGTAACATTCAGTCAGAGAGACTCACTGCAACTACATAAATAAATCTACTCGGTACAAACTAGTTTCGAAATAATGTTACTGCGTAAGAATCTTCTTATTTATAAAACAAGCAATTAATCTGATATATTCAATGTTTTTACTAGACGATATTTACATGTATCAAAATAAAACAACAAAATTATCACGGAAGGGTAAGAAGTAATCGAGTGAAACTCTTGTTTTATGTGATGAAATGCATTCCAGTATAAGGGATTTTACTAGAACAATTTAAGTCTCACTTCTCTTTCCCTTTCCAACTTTTGTATGAAAACTGATTGTAATATGCACACAAGATTGTAAAACATTAAATTTAACGTTTTTAATAAAAACTGATTTATTACAGTTTTGCAATTCCGTATTGACAGCCCATGAAATTTAGTAAAATAAATTTAATATTTGTTCCGATGCCATTGGTTTTCAAAAGATTATCAACATTTTTCTACACTAATTTTTATTCTTTAATTTTCCTAATAGAAGACAATCCATATGTCAACGAAAACAATAGTCTTGATTTTTCCCATAAGATATTATTAGAATAAATGTATTTAAAAAAAAAATAATAAAAAAATAAACACGTGAACAATTTTTCGGCGACTTCCAACTCACTATTTTCTTCTGAACATATTTGGTTTTGCTATATTAGTATTAACCCTTACCACTGCTTTGTCGGGTGCCAGCCGACATCACTATTTGTATCTACTAGCTACAACTTAGTTGTCGGCTGGTGGCCGACAAGTAAGACGTGCCCGCGCGGTGTATTTTCGCGCGCAAAACATGACACGTGACATTGTTTCTTGTGATTATTTGATAAAAAACATTTAAATTCACGTTTTAATAAGATTTTTGACTGTTTTCCGTTTTTGTTTTACTATAAAATAACTTTTTTGTAACTGCCTATCAATAAATTAATATTTTGACATTATTTAAATTAGAGTTGGCTGACAACAAATATTAAAAAAATAATGGAGTGGTAAGGGTTAATGACAACTATGTGTATGAAATTTCACAAAACTTCGTTTAATCTGCGTATTTTTATACATTATTTAAGATGTTTTATAGCTTTGTTGTGAATACTCGAGGTGATATATCTTTGTTACATAAGTGCTGTTAATGTTAGTATTACAGTACTGATGCACACAGATTGATAACGACAAGTTGACGACGGCTCAATAAGCCAAGTGTTTCAAAGAGCTGCACCACGAAATTGCAAAGCGCATCACTTCCTATTGAGATTGAGATTGCATCCGATGAGAGTTGTACTGATAATTATTATTATTACTCTAACTGAACGTGTGACGTTTGAAATTGCAAATTCTAACTACGGATAATTTGGTTAGTGGTTGAACGCGACACGAATTAATGTACACTGTATTTATATTTATTCAGTAATAGTTACGACACCAGAACATCAGAACATCAAGTTCATGGTAGTTCTGTTGAAATTATTAAATGTGTAACAGTTAATATTAGTACTCCCTCTCTAAATACGAGAATTTCTCAATCAGGGAGGTATTAAATTAAAAAAAAGAAACTAAAAGGATTATTTAAATAAACTAAAAAAAATAAATTAGTATTTAAATACACACTTTTATTACCATGTAAACAATGTTCTTAATTATGTGTAATGAATACCTGAAGAAAAAAAATGTCTTTAATAACCTAATCGAACAAATTTTAGAATTGTAGTTTGATATTGGAGCTTAATTAGCGTTCAGAACTTTTTGAAAAAAAAAAAAGTTTACTTGAACTCCGAATACTACATAAATGATGCTGACAACAGGGGTCTTTTTCAGGGTCCATGTGAAGCTTATAGATGCTATAAAGCAGTAAATTTGGATTTTTATGAGACCCATTGTGTTTGAGGGAGGAAACACCAAACCGGAAAGTCATTCCACAGCCTCACTGTTGAGCACGAGAGTCGCGAGTGATATAAACTTCCCGATCTGATGAACAAATAATATAGCATTTATAAAAAAAAATCTATTCTCTAATCAGTAGTATTTTTATAAAACCTAAATAATGTATTTCCACAAAATAATTCAGGGATTTACCCAAACACATTTACTAAAATGTCATTCACGCCATTATAAAACAAGTAATAAAAATCTGTCACCATTAAAAGCGGGAAAAACAGATTTAAACTGTAAAACTATAAATACCTTAGAGAATAAAGAAAATTAATTATCACAATTGACTTCTAAGTAAATCAATTTTTAGTGAATCATAAAAATTACAAATACAAACTAGCATTAAACATATACCTTCAAAGATTGCATTAAAATAATGTTCAGAGGACGGAAATCGAGGTAAACACAAAAATCCTCATATAAAATCAAAATATAAAAATACGAAAATGGCTACCGCCTGAACGAGTAGCTTAAATCCAATTAAAAAAAAGAATAGCGCGTAAAGCCAGTAACACCAGAAATTGGTAAACGTAAACCACCATTTTTATTCGCTCTCTAGATAGGGAGGGACAAATTCTGAAATCCTTGTGTTTTTAAATATACGCGCGGTACGAAAGGGTTAAGTAATATTATTTGCTTTGGCACTAAGTAGTATAGAATCGGTGATATTGAAATCTTGAAACACTCTTTAGAAAGCGACCAGCGTACCTTCTTCGAGTACTAAAAATGCATTGAAAACACATTGATATAGGTCCATGATTCCATTTCGATATTTCCTTCGGCTCACCAAGTAAATATGAATATTTCCAAGATGCGGAGTGAAATTATCGAACCGTGAATAGCTTGTTAGGCTGCTGGGAAAACACTCGAGAGATTACGTCGCTCTGGATGCAGCAAACTCCGAAAATTTTGAGTACCTTGATTGGAAAGCTGATTCGAAACACAAATAAAGAAAATACGACGAACAAGTTTGCGGAGAGGGAAAAGCTAAAAAGTAGGGATACACTTTTTGCTTGTTGACTTTACAAATATGAATGAAATATAACGTAGTAAATGCTTGCCGTGTAGACTTTGATTTCCAAAGTCACAACGGGTACCCACTGACTACATTCCTTTTCAGGACAGGTTACGTTTTGTGGAAAGGCATTCCATTTTTATTAGTCTGACGGCCTCCATGGTCGAGGGGTAAGGCTCTCGACTACGAATCCGAAGGTCGCGGGTTCAAATCCCGGCGTGCGCAAGTAAATTTTATTTAATTAATTTGTGCTGTTACACAATTAATTAATTAAAAATAATTTATAGTATATTTGCGCACGTTCCAGAGTGGAAGATACTCTCAGTATCGCCCTGGTGAAAGACCACCATTCAGAATTGAAACGTTGCTTGAAATGGCTTATAGCCGTGTTTAGTGACCAGATCTGAATAGCCAGGTATTTCCCCACCTTCCTCTTCCCCTTCCCAATACCTTCAGCCTCACAACATTTCCCAATTGGGGATGCCATAGTCTCACTGGCTCCAGATGGTTGGGAGCAGTTGAGACTCTTGTGCGGTAATCATGTAAAAAAAAAAAAAAATTAGTAAAGCTGTCGGCCTTTTTTTATGGAAACACCACACAGGAGACCCTGAGGGAAATAATTTCCCTCAAGGCCTATGTTATCTTTGGGGATGCTGCGTAGGGGGTCTTTTAGAGGATAGGAAGGAGTGAACTTGGGTCTTGAAGAGATCCATGTTGTAGGATGGAGGAAATACAGAGGCCGGCATATCATTCCATAGGCGAGCCGTTGAACACAGGAACGAGTCGGAAAAGCGACTCGTTCCCATGTGACAAATGTCGACTGTGTGCAAATGTTGGGCATGCGTTTGGCGTGTTTCCCGACTATGCACCGGTGCCGAAGGGATTAATGACGCTAGTTCCTCAGAGCATTTTCCATTAAAATACCGGTAAAACAAGGACAGCATTCCCACCTGACGTCTGTGCTCCAAATATTGCAGTCCGTTTGTTAAGATATAGCCTAAAATTTTGTTGTATAATTAATCATCAGAAAATACATTGTCTGATATAATTACAATAAAAGAGTATTAAATTCGCATAGCGTAAATAAGTGAAATGTTCTACAACAAATAACTTGACAATATTTGAATTATTTCTACTGTCAACACAATAAGCGGAAAATGATGTTTTTCAATGATGTAGGACTTAGCTGGCAAGTGATAAAATGCGTAATGTCTTGGTGGAAACTCAACACTTTGGACTGCCCGACTACTGATCTGTAAGCCTAGCTAAATTCATACAGAAAATATTTTCATCGAAAAATTGATATGTGCCTGCTGGTTCACAGTGGTGGTTACGTTGTTTAGCCAACCTTACTTGGAGCGGAGTTATTACTTCCAACAAACCATGCAACATATTTATGTTCATATTTTGTTTTCATAGTTATGTAAGGATTTTACCTATTTACGGTCGATGTATTTACATGTATTTACATCGACCGTAAATAGGTAAAATCCTTTAAGCCACCAATAAAAAACTTCACAAGAGAAGATATAAACGAATCTTTTACTATTCGTAAAACTAATTTTAAATCTTGATTTTTATATGAGGGTGATTTTTATTTATTCTCGAAAAATATTGCATTTCTATCATGAGATGTGAGGTTTGATTCATTTGTAAAAAAACAATAAAAATGGTTTACTATGATATAGTTTATAGTATGAAAAATCCCTTTTCAATTAAAATGACTTAACTTTATCATTTGAAAATTATTCTATCTGACACCACTTAAAAGCAACATTCCCAATAATTGCGGCTTATAGGGTTCTATATATTTACAGTCGATGTTTTAGAAGTGTATGAAAAAGAGTTTGGAATCAGCAAACATGACAAAAAAATCTTTCTCTTGATGATTTGATATCTATTCACATCTACCAGCACCGCCCAGTGTAGAACAGTACAGTACAGACACGACGACATCAGTTGCCTACTTCCATGAACACATTCATATTGCAGCGCACGTAAGCGTAACGTATCGGACGCCATCTCTCAGCTGACAGTTCAGTTGACAGCCGTACTCGTGTCTATGCTGTATTCGTGTTGTGCTGTGCTGTGTCTGTACTGTACTGTGCACGGTGTAATGGGAATACGCATGTCCGTGCTGTGTCTGTACTGTACTGCGTGGTGCTCGTAGATGTGAATAGAATTTTATTCGCCGAGATGAATTAATAACACAATAGCGCTATTTTAAAGCTTTCTGATAATAATAATAAGATGGGATGATTGTATTCGAAAAGCCTTCTGATCTTTCAGTAATGATTTACTTTATCATTTTACCATTTTATTTATAAGTAAACCAGCTCTGAGAGAGCCTGCTTTAGATAATAGGTAGAGATAAAAAAAACCCTTCTTGTATTATGTAAACGCCGCAATCATATTTTATAAAATATTCAGGAGGTAACAAAGTGATTCCAGAAAAATAAACCTCTTATTCAATGCTTCATATTTAACTCGATTTCCTCGACATGTAAATTCACAATTTTCGATATTTACAGCACCGAGATTTCGAATAATTTTACATTTACCTTATTTTAGGACATCGTAATTGAGAATGTACGTAGTTGATATCAATTCAATTATTAAAAAAATACAATATAAAACATAACTTATATCGACAAACTATTAAACAAATATTAGTTTTGCAAAATTGATTCATTTTATGTTCTGAAATTGTGTTTACATGTTAAATATAAAAAAAGG
The DNA here is from genome assembly GCA_022606495.2 of Halesus radiatus. Classification (NCBI taxonomy): domain Eukaryota; kingdom Metazoa; phylum Arthropoda; class Insecta; order Trichoptera; family Limnephilidae; genus Halesus; species Halesus radiatus. The sequence continues at coordinate 86,983 of JAHDVE020008601.1, read as the reverse complement.
ACAAGAATGTAGGAAACAGGAATGGAAGGAAAATGTAACGAGATAACAAATCTTCGAGCAAAAGGAATGATCGTTTTTTAACCCTTCATTGCCGGTGTTTTCAAACGATTTGATATTTCCCTAATTATTTCAATATATCTGTAAATATACTAAAAACAGAGTTCATATTTTACGTGTTCTTTAGCAATAGATTTACTGTACGGGACAAGATCTGTAAACTCTTGCCGCACGTTTAGAAGAAGAAGATGATGCTGGCCACTTCGACGCTTCAGAGCAGGTTAGGAAGGAAGGGGGAAGGTGTATGCCTTGAGGGGGGGGGAAATGCCTTGAAAAAGGCAAACGATTTCTTGCAAGGAGGTGGTGAAGGTGAAGAAAAGTCTTGATCGGTTTTCAGGCCGGGTGAAGATGCAGGCGAAGTAGGCAGAAGAGGTGTTGAATCCGTGAGAATACTCTACTTTTTTACTTTGGACTTTGGATTGAAGTGTGTACAGAGTTCCTAAACTATAAGTTTACTGACTCTAGCATATTTAAAAAAGGATTATCTATAGATTACTTTGCATGATTTTAATTTTTGGATTTAGTGATGTGAAATGTTGAATTAAAATTATACTGCATCCGGACGCAGGGTTGTATCCTCTCGGAGGACATTTTTTGGTTTCTTATATTTGAAGTTATCATTCGCGCTGTACGTGGCGAGCTTATTTATGGTTGGATTAGAGTGGCCAGCTAGACTGGCGTAGAACTTAGTTGCCTGTGTGACAATGAAATCCTTGATCAACGGAATGTTGGCATCTTTGTGAAGCGTTGAGATTCGGCTCCATTTAGGCGCATTAAGTGCGAGTCTAATGACTTTATTTTGAAACTTTTGCAATTTTTTAATGTGAACCGGAGCAGCGTAACCCCAAGTGGGACAAGCGTAGCTGAAGGCAGACCTGATGGTCGTTTTATATAAAAGTAATTTATTATCAATAGAAAGACGGCTCTTTTTTAGAATTGCAACCGTTGCTTAAGTACTCCGGTGCGATACCGTGCTGAGAGGAGCCGGCGTATCGGGCAGTTTGAACTCGTGAGTTTTTCGCGAGCTGCCGTAGATTCTGTCAATCTTGGATCGACTTAATAAAAAAATTAGGATGTGAACCTCGACCTCCTGCTTGAATTGAGCCTATTGAAATCTTCACCTATTTTTTATTAAAGAAGCCAAATTTATTATAAAAAATGTCGTGGCGCGGTCAAAGTAGGACAGTTGATACTTTGCCGCCGAATTACAGAAAAATGCATTGTAAAAACATAAATTGAGTGAGGTTATTCGATTCCGCGGGTGCTAATGAACAGATCAGAAAAGATCGTTTATTTAGATCAGTCACCTCAGCCGCAGGAATCGCTTACAAAGACAGACAATTTTGATAGAACAATAATTTTTGACAAGTTTTTTGTGGGTCGCAAGGGCCCAACCAATGGGGGCTCGCTTAGCTTTCGGGACCGTCGCCGGGAGCGACCGTAGAAGTGGCGGGGGTCGGAGAAATCTCCCGTTAGTGGCCAGTAGCGGCTCGGCACGAAAACGACATTCAGGGGCGTAGAAAAACGAAGACGATAACGTGCACTTTTTACCGTTCTCCTCTTCTTCACGCCCGGAACCCCGTTTATCGAGAGCCATATGAAATAAAATGAAATCGGGCGTTTGCACAAATCATCATTTGTGCAGACATAGTTCGATGTAGAGATTTGTATCTAAGTCGCGTCTCCACCGATGAAAATAAATTATGAAATCGGGCGTTGCACAATTCAACATTTGTGCAGACATAGTTCGATATAGAGATTTGTATCTAAGTCGCGTCTTCATCGATGAAAATAAATTATGAAATCGGGCGTTGCACAATTAAACATTTGTGCAGACATAGTTCGATAGAGATTTGTATCTAGTCTGGTCTCTATCAAGTTGTGGTCGGGTCGTCTGTGTGAGCCCGACAGGTACTTCGTACGAGTTCGATATAGAGGATTGTATCTAAGTCGTTCCTCTATCGAAGATGCACGAACCCAGTAGAGATTTTGTATGAAGTCGCGTCTCTACTGAGTTTTGTACCGGTTTGATGTTACGCAAACGGAGGGTATTACAAACTTGATATTCACGTCTGGTATATTTACATATTGGACAAAATTACTAAAATACGAGTATACAAGTATGTATTTATCTAACGCAAAAGAAAAAAATGTTTTATTGAAAAAAATCGGAAAAAATTACACATACTTGCGTTCGTTGATAACTTGCGAATGGTGCGGCAGTGAGCGAGAGGAGTACGTGGTTTTGCTTAGTGTGCCATGATGCGCGGTCGTCTGTGGTAGCCGGCGGTGTGCCGGCTGTAATGGACGTATCATGCGTTTTATTACAGACACTACATCAATAATAATTGTACTATTGATAAAATGATTTATATATGTAATAAAAAAAACTTTTCATTTTTTCCAATTTAAAAATTACACGTTTCTAAATGTGTGCCCTGTACACTGAGTGTACAGCACCGGAGCTCGAGGAATTTTATAGCACCGTAAGGGAAAGGTTAATGAAAGAGAAGCATTCCAGGTTACGAATAATCAAACAGCATTTGATTTCCTCCTATTATCCTTATAGGCGGAAAATGTTGCCTGTGCAATGTTCATTGATAGAGGACTTTGTTGAAGGAGGATTGAACCGACGATGTTTTGGACTACTCTACCTCAAACTGATCTGAGAAATGCAATTTTTATAATGACCAACAAAACACAATTTATAATTTGTAGCCTGAAACCGAATTGAAAAGTTCGTATTGAAATAAAATTACGTTATGAGTACTTGGTCTTTATGGAATTAAGAAAAACTCTTTACCAGAAATTCAGTGCTCGAAACAGAAAGCTATTGTGGAAATGAACGTAGCTTCCCTGTTTTGTGTGTTTTAAAAAATAATAAAGTTGTGTTCCGCAAAACGTTGGCTTCGTTAGTATTTTTCCTATTTCCGATGCGTTAAGGCTTTCCATTTCCGTCCAATTGAGAAACTCCCGCAAGGCTTTCGCCATAAAAACCTTATATCATTTTTTAACCACCAGCTTATGGGGGAATTTGGTATTCCATACGATTGGTATCAGTAAGTGAGAAGATTCGAACAAATTTGTTGTAGAAGCAAAAACCCGTCTGTGATCTCGGATGAGATTTTCTTGGCTTAAAACTTTATTTATTTCGTTGATCGATTTCGTTCTTTGGGAAAACGATATAGCTCCTAACAATGACATCAAATACAGAAGGTTGTCAATTTCTCAATAAAAAGTGACAAAAATTCTTTTTGTTTTGTGTTATTTTTCTTGTATCCTCTCCTAATATGGGCTGGTTATCATCAGAGTAATCTCCACCGTGCAAATCACAGCCTGAAATAATGCATCGGAACTACACTCGTTCAAATTACGCGGATTTCGAAGCCATGAGGTGCGGCGTCTTTCTGTAGTCTCCCACTAACCTTTCCCTGGATTCACAGTTTGTATTATATTTTTGATTTGACCAAGTTGATGAAGGAATCTTATTCAATTTTAAATTTTCAATTATTTTTATTGAGATTAAAAAATCTCATTGTAATATTTCATCATTTTTAAGAAAAATGTCTGTGTCTCAGATTAATATCAGTTTTTTTAAATTTTTTTTTTTATTTATATGAAATATCTATTGACTTTTTTTATAGAAGCCTAGAGAATATATTCAATTTTTAATACTGAGACACTGTCTAGTTTACGATTGTGTTCGTTAAGAACTTTGTAATCATCATAAAGATAGCTGTCAATAATATGGAATTAAAGATGGAGAATAATATTAACAAATTTTGAATTTGAAATACGATATCGATGAAGATGACATAAATTGAACTGGTCTCATTAGCTAAGTTGGTTAAGCGGTTGCCCCGGATAGGCAGAAGTCCTGGATGCGACTGAAATCTTTTTATTTTCTCTTGTTTTTTTCCGTTATCATATTTCATTTAGGTTATGTTAATATTATTTTCTACAATGATTAAGTAATCGTATTTTAATGACTATTAAAATTTGGATATTTTGGTGATTGGATGAAGAGCTTTCGCATTAATTATCAGAGAAAAAAGAATTCCAACGCATTTTTAGTATGCGTCTATATACAGCAGTGGCGTACATTGCTCTGACTCTATGTAAGCTGTGTGTAGTTTTTCAAGTTAGCGTCTGAATTGTGCATTGAATATTTGAACATGGCTATTTTATTATCATTTTCCACTGATTGTCGTGGTCAATTGAATAAATGAGCGTACAAGTGGGTTACCAAATTCTTGGAAAACATATATTTTATTGGGATATTTGTCGTATTTTTTTTTACATCTTTTAAATTCTTCTTAGGGTACGTCTTCTTAGGGTAGGTACACCTTTTCAGCCTTTATGGACAGGACCCCACTTGCATACAGTAGGAACTAAAGTTCACTTAATGTGCCTTTCCCCGTTGTTGCACATTATTAAACTTAAAGCTTCGGGTGCAAATATCAATATAACGAACTTAAACTTTAATATGAAGCAATCACTTTGTGGTTAGACATAATTAATTATTTAATTGATGCCATTAAAGCATTTTATGTAGGTAAGACTGTAAGAAATGTTAATACGAGGGTGACTGAACATTTGAGGTGACTGAACATTTGAGGTGCCTGAATGGAGTAGGTTATTATGAATTCACTTCTAATTGACACTTCTTCCAGGAATCTTCTGGAATATATGTACGTGATAGAAATGAGATAGGTCTTCACCTAAATAATTTAGAAGCCCTTGAAATAAATAAAGATCTAAAAATGAATCAAATTAACTTAATAAATAAGCAATTAGAATTATCGATTAACCCAACTTAAAAGATGTTCCCCACCCGCTTTCCTACTTCCAATCCTACCCGCTCCCTCTCACCTAACTCCTATCATAGTTGATGTGTTTATTAAATGTTTTCTTCAAGTACCGTGATCTGTTTTAATTTACCATGTATTTATATACCCCTGAAGAAGGTTCAGGTAAAGCTGAAACCGGTTGGTATGGATTTAATAAAGTGGTGTTGAAAAAAAAAACCAACTTGATTGGTACGTTATCAATCGAAAAACAAAGACTGGGAAGGTACTTTTTTACTTTGTTAAAAGCGTCTTCTGTAAGGTTCACCTAGTTACTTCTTAATCACTGATCCAACCGTTTTATTTAGCCCGAAATAAGATAAAGCTGATGCTGATTGGGATTAAACAGAGTGATTTGTCAGCAGAAACGAGATTTGATCCTCTGACATTTGATTCTACCAGAACCAGGCTATTATTTGTGCGTCGTATCGGATAAGACATTTTCCCAAGATTTTCGATTACTAAGAAACGTATTTATTACGAGGAACATATATTACGAATATGAAATTTTATGTATTATGGAAATATAATTCTATTGAAAACGTTCCGCTCAGTTAAATTTTGAACCAGCATGCATGATTTGTATTTTTATTAAGCAACTAGTAGTTATTACGTGGCTCCATCCGAAGTTCAACATTTTTCTAGAGGTTTATTCTATTAATGGAATAATCACTCAAAAAATGGGGCATCTACGCATCATTTACAAATTAAATGGATATTTTAAAGCTAATGATGGAGATCACGTTGAGAATTTGAAACGACTGGACAGATACTCGTACATACACCATAGACATTAAAAGTGTTCTGTTCAAATCTTAATAGCGACAACCTTCTCTATGTTTGTGTGCAAAGGAAAGCGTTTGATCTATTAATAATAGACCGGTTGCTATCCCTAATGCGCATACCCAATGTAGGTATGCTGCGTCTGTTCTACTAATATTTCAATCCCCTCCGCGTCGGCGCAAGTGCGTGAAGCCCGATGGACACGAGCGGAACACCCGTTCACAGTTGATGTTAGCTTCATGAGAACGTGTTGTTTCGCCGATTCGTTTTTGTGTAAATCGGCTCGTATGTGGAACGACCTACGAGCAACTGTCTTTATTCCTAAATTTAATCCGGACATCTTCGAGGCCCGTATTAACAAATTCCTTCTTATAGCCCACTCCTTAACCCGCTTCACAACTTTGCCCAACCGGGCGGGGATATAGTTACCCGGTATGTAATCCGTACAGACAAGGGCGCTCTTGTGAGATGTTACGAGGTGTGTTCAAAAGAAAAGGTGAATTTTGTTTTTTCGCGGGCTGTGTACATTCGATTATCGATTTTTTTTGTTATGTTGGTACACATATGTTTATCATATGTTAGCATTATCTGCCATTTTGGATCAGTGGTTTGTTTTTGACAACTGGAAAGATTTCAGGAAACGTTTATAAAGCGGCGAAATCGGGCGGAAGACCAAATTTATTAGTGAAAAAAAGTTATCAAGCGTTGCGAACGGATCGTTATAAAACCGGACCTCATTCGTCTCTATTTATTTACAGAAAATTATTAAAATATAAGCAGTATTGCATTAAACAAATGATGGTACTATAAATTATTGATACATAACAAAAAAAACGTGAACGCCTCACTAGAAGAATCTGTACTGAGGTGTTCACGTATTTCTGATATGGTATTATTGTGAATTGATTATAGAATTATGTCAAAGACTAATAAAGAAAAATATAAGGAAAAATATAAAAATAGCAATTAATAAAATGTATAGGTTGTTGTTTTGTTTAATTTGGGATAAATAAGTTTAGAAAAAACTCTGTTCCTTTTGCCTTTGTCCAGATCGAGATAATTAGTTTCATTAAATTTGTTGGTTTATTCTCACTTATTTGTTTAAAAAATATCGGCATGTGATCATATAGTATTAATTGAATAGTATTTAAAATGTTGTTGTCCGTGAGTGGAATATTTTAATGGGATATTTAGGGTGTAGTTTATTATTTAGATTACTACTATGGATTTTATACATATGTACAAACTCGTGTATAAACACGTTCAATAATCAAAAAAACATAATTTCGGTTGTAACGTGTGCATGGAGTACTTAACTATACGTAACACCCTAAATACTAAAATTCAAATCAATTATTAAAAAATAGAATTTCGGATCACATTAAAAAATGGAGAATATATATATATTTTCAGTAGGTATATAGTATAACGAATTTATGACACCGCTCTTATTATATATGGCTGTGGTGTAATGGTCAGTATAGTTGTTTAGTAAGCAGTTGATCAGGGTTCGATTCTCGGCCGTGGCAAAAAATTAATTATTTTTAAATTTAAAATTATAAATAATGTTAGTTTTAAAATATTAATTTAAGTTTTTTTTCAATATCACGTTATTTTTAACGCTAGTATAAAAAAATAATAAACATTTGGGTTATTTTTACATTCTTCACTGTATTTTCCTTTGGAATACATAATCATCAATTCGGAAGGCAAAATTGCCACCATGCTAGGGAATTAATTAGAAAATGGATACAAAAAGCTTTGTGCAAATATCAAGCTTACTTTTATTTCTGACACAAAATTAGATTTCACCTAGCCCATTAGGTATCGTAATGAATATTAGTGAAAATTATAAAATCTTCTCTAGTTCTTTGCTTGTTTTCATTTGTGCTAGTTTACTGGTGATTTATATAACATGTACATTTAGTACCTTCAGAGGAAATGCTAAATTAATTGAATTTTTCCCAACCGAATAAATCTCCAACGATTTAATCTTGCCGTCATTTGATTACGGAGTGTAACGAAGCCGATGTTCTCGCACCGTCGTTTTTAGATGGAAATTAAATTTGGTTAACCTTACTAAAAGCAAGAAAATTTCAAAAGTGCATTCACTCGAGGACTGGGCACCAAAACGTATATATCGGTGCATCAAATGCTTAAAAAACATATAAAAAACACACATGTTAGGAGTGATATTCACTTTTTTACTGTTCGAGTATAATAAATATCAACGTGTTATAATCATATTTATGTAATCCAAGTGGACGTAACGAGCAAATTACCTGTTGGGAAAATGATATTTATTGTATTCAAACCATTTTTCAATACATGAAAAATGCCCAGTATTTTCGTAATTTCTTTCAAACATCATGATTTTGAACTAATTTAAAATCATTATGCACACGTAGTTCATTAATCCTAGATACAAAAGATTGGCTTTCCTATTATTAAACAAAAGCTCGAGAAAGTAATGCCACTATTGAGTGAATCAAATACTTGAGTCGGGCCATATCAGTAGAAGCAACACTAGAAGGGTGCGCATGAGATGAATGAAGCGAGGAACGTATAATATTACAGTAATATTACGCCTGCTTCTGTGGGGAAACTGCGTGATGGTTAGCTAGTTATTTTACAAAATGCATTAACATAAGGTAGGGAGCGCCAGGTAGACACGTTTATCTAGCCGCCTGGCCGGGAAAATTATTACTACGCCACTCTCGTAAGGCATAATATTAGACAAGCCTAGAGGAGACTTTAGTAATTCACAAAACGTACCAACAATAACTCTGAAACACAAAAAACTTTCATCTGATTATCTTCTTGTTGTTCTTCAAGAATAATATTGTGGATGGGATGTCTAGACTAGACTAGACATTACAACAGTCCAACGAAGTTAAAGGACGTAAACAAACCACTACCGAAAAACAAAACATCACGTGCATATCAAGCCATTACCCGCCCTTAGGGAATTTGATGATTACTTAAAGCTTAAGCATTTCTTTATACTCCCTCAAACACAAACTCATTTTAAATTCTCTGATTCAATAGTACTCTTGTTCGTCTACAGAGACTTGAATGTGGACCGATAAAAAAAAATCGCTAAAATATTGTGAACAAAAAACATTTTCTTTCACATAAAAATCACATTTCAGCAGTTTTGTTACTGTCAGTGTTCTGTAACTATTTTGTTAGAGTGACAAAAAATTGGATAGATTTTCCACATATTTTTCACGGTTCGGCTAAAAATCTCCCTTTTATATATCTGCTTGATTTGCGAAATCTGCAAAAAGCGTCTTGCTCAAAATTTCTAATCGCCAGTTGATATGAAAAATCACATTTCAAAAAAAAAACAGTGTTCTAATGTGCTCAAAAAAATTATGCGTTTTAGGTATGCGATGGTTGAAGAGGATGTTATACCTACATACAGTGGTATGCAGATACTATAAAATCTGTGCCTATCCCAAGAAAAAAATAATTATAAATCAAATTTAAGAAATTTTTTAAAAAGGAACAGATTTCTTATCAAAACGTATTTTTTTTAACGAATTTTCAGATATTTTATAGTTCATACCCGTACTTGAAAAAAAAATACACAGAGCTTACATTTGGTTATAAAGCAATGCACGCCACTGCTACACGATATAATAATAATAATATAAATAATAATAGTATATACTCGTAATAATAAATAAAAATGATTGAATTTTGAGATAGTTAAACGACAACAGTTTGAAAACATTTGCCAAGAGAAAGGCCAAAAGAAGTATGCATTTAAAAAACAAACATTTTGATTTTTGGATAACGCAAATTTGGAAACCTTTGATGTTCACATTCGAAAAAAAGTTTACATCGCTCATCCCAATTTTCCACTTATTAAATATTTGTGAGGAGGGTTTGGCTTTCATCACTAGTAATTATTGGACTCCCATTTGAGCATAAAGTTAATACTATTTTATTCTTATCATACTTTTCGAAGTTCTATTGCCTTAAAACACACTTTCCAGACCTTATGGTGTATGGTATGATGATGTAGTACCTACATTGCATGTAAGGTTTACAATTCAAATGTACGTGGATGGAGTAGTTACCGCATTTCGTCACGCAGCGTGCTCCGGGGCGACATTAGGCAAACAAATATGGCCACATTCCGTGTAATGTGGCGGGAAAACAAATAAAGCAAATGGCGCCCCCGCCTCCGAAAAAGCCCCCGGAATTCGGGGAATCCCGCCCCGACCAACTTACGGCAGAAACTTATTAACGCCGGACCGTATGTAATCTGTCAACCGTTGCTACACTAGAACACACAATGTGACAGACGCTCCAGACCATGCAATACATATTTACATATTATGGAAATCACGGAACATTTGGTACGCAGAACACATTATATTTACGCTTTTCAACGTGGCTCCCATTTCGAACACGTAGTTAGCTCAGTAATATATAAATATGTGGAGAACCAAACTAAAGATCAATTTTTATACTGTTTGAGAAAATTTTTAATGCGATATATACGCTGAAAACGGGTGGTTTCTTTACACAAAAATCAATTTTTTTTCTGCCATGCTTTTGAAAAATAATAATTTAACTAAAAAAATATATTTTCATGACAATATGTCAATCATACCCGGGAATGCTTGCCTTTATTAAAAAATAGTTTTGAAATCCGTGTTGTCTAGCGAAAGTATTGCCAGGGACTGTACTCTCTGTACAGCGCCATGACATGTAAAAAATTGCATGTTTGTATGTGTGATTTTTTAAATTTTTTTATTGCTCGTATTATGCGTAATAAAAGCGGTAGGTACAATTTTTATGTAAGATTTTGTACGGAAAATTAAAGCAATTTGTTTTTTTTTTAAAGATACAAATTACAGGTGAAAATAATGAAAACAAATTAGTTCCAGATTGTAAATTCTTGTGAAGCGCATTTTTTCCACCGTGGGAAATTATTTATTACCCTTTCAACCCACACCTTGCTTAGTTGACATTCTTATCGTTGTCGAAACAAATACTTCTGAAAATCACCGATATAACGTTTAACGGACTTGTTATTAGGTAAAGACATAATTTTTATTTTTAAAACCTTAAAATGTCATTTGTGTTATGACAATCTTCAATAAAACTCCGTCATTCACATAAGCACCATGCCTTTTATGGGACTATTTTCACAATAATTATAATAGGAGAAATTCATAGACTGTACTCCGTTTGGTTGTTATTCTGTCTCTGGCAGTTCTGCCAGTCGGTTGCGAAGATAAACAAACTATGGTTTGTTTATCTTCGCAAGGTCTCAGTGACATCTCTGTTTTAATGCTAGAACTATTACAGTCAGAAATTAAATCTGATGAACGGGGAGAAGGACGTCAGAGAGTTATTATTTATTAATTCAAAATAATGATAGTATTATTACGCAATATGTTTTTAAATAGAAAAATATTTAATAAATATTTTATAAATTTACGAGGCTTAGCATTTATCAAAATCTAATCAGAATTATAACTTTTTTCTGACCGTCCCATTGCATGTTTTACAGAATAATTTTTAGTGGAGATAGATTTTTAAAGTGGAGAAAAGTATGTTTAATCATTTATCGTTGCGTTTTTGTAAATAAAGGTAATCAAATATTTGTAATCCGTATTTCAAAAAAAAAAAAAACATATATATATTTTTTTTGTAATGCGGATAATTTTTTTTTGGTTACGTTTATTTATAAAAACACAACGACAAATTATTAAACATACCTTTCTCCACTTTAAAAATTATATTTGTATATTAAATATTTTGAATGAATAAATAATACCTCTCAGACGTCCCCTTCCCCCTGAAGATCGTAGAGGTAAATAATTTGCTGTGAATGTACAAGATACCTATAAATTTCGCCACCCGATTATTGGTTTGTGCTACATACTACTTTTTGACGAATTCCCATTTTTAAGTATTTGGGTTATACTCGTGTATTTCCAGTAACAGAAATTCAAATACTATAAAAATTAAGTCCAAAAAATAGTTTTTTTTCCATATCCACCAAAACAAAAACATATTTTGCGTCGATTTGTTCTATATTCATAATTTGATCTACGCCCACAAAAAATTCAGACGTTGTGCATTTTATGGACATTGTTTAAAAAAAACACCTAAAAACGGCAGCTTATTAGATAGATTGTCGAAAATAATCTAGTTGGTTTCTCAAACTTTGCACATTCGTAGTATACGTCAACAAGTAAAGCTCGTTTCGGATAATTTGATGAAATGGTCCGTGGCACAAACCAATAATCGGGTGGCGATGTGTTTTAGAATTACTAACTAATAAATGAATAAATAACAATAAATTATAACATGGTAAACTATGCAGTAAGTACCCCCACCTTTACTATGTGTTAAAACTGATTTACTTTCAATATTCATGGAAAAATATGTATGGAAAAAATATGTTTATGACATAATGACTAATAAATAATTTAACAATGCAATTTTTTGTCCCTTTGATGTTATCTACTTTTAGTAAGTTTATTTTTATTTTTACTGATTTTATTATTCGTATTCTTAGGTTTATATGATGCCATCACAATATATAATGTAGTTTCACATTGATTTTTTAAACTTGATAAAGCAACAACCTCATCAAATTGTGAAATAACACAAATTAAACAAATAAAATTTACTTGCGCATGCCGGGATTTGAACCCGCGACCTCCGGATTCGTAGTCGAGCATCGTAACCATTCAACCACCGAGGCCGTCAAACGGCCCCAGGGATATTATCGTAATAATAAAATGGATAATTTATATATCACCGTTTATGTGAAAATTACCCGAAGGGCGCATAATTTTCCCGGAAATTCCCCAGGTTCCCAGTAGGTACCACCAAAATATTTATTGCCGAAGATTTTTTGTCTCCCCTTCCTGAAGGAGCCAAGTGAAGCGAAAAAAGGGTTATCTGCCCCCACCTTAGGTTTAGGTGGCCAAAAATTATTCCAGAGGGGGTCAAAATTTCCTCTCCCGAGGGAATATGTGAATTTATTATAGATTAGTGTCATTCAAGAATTCTTTTTTAAAAATTAGAAGGTTGATTTAAATTTGAATATACTTTAGATTTTTGCGATTAATCGTTCAGATAGTCGTCGATCTCTATAATCGTATGGCATCATAAAACCCAGGATTACGATTAATCGTAATCTTTATATCGCCATTCTTTGATTTTGAAGGTCGAAATATGGATACCAACTTGCCCAAAATTATATCGGTATAATCTGATTACATATAAAACGAAGATATACGAGGCATGTTCAGAAAGTAAGTGAACTGAGACTATAACGGGATGTGGTTTTATTTTTATTTTTTGAGGATTAGCAACACTGAGTGGCAGAGGGGGATCTCCACACAGTATACCCAAATATAATATAGGCCTTAAAGGAAATTATTTTTCAAAAGCTTCCTGTGTGTAGTTACTGTAAAAAAATCTCCTGATCAGAGCGAGCATCGCAAGAACACTGTGGTTAGCAAACTCATGTTATAGTGTCCAGTTAAGGACACTCGCGGAAGGAATAACACCTACCAAAATTGAGAGACTGGAATTGGAAGGTGAGGATTTCATTAGCTCCATTGTGACTGGTGATGAAATGTGGGTAATTCATTACACGCCTGAGACAAAAAGACAGCCATCACAGTGGCGTCACACTAATTCCCCATCTGCTAAAAAATTCAAAGCCACTATTTCGGGACCGAAAAGGCATAATTTTGATCGAATATCTGCCGCAGGGGGAGACCATCATTGCACAGCGATATTGTGAGACCCTAAAAAAACTCAAAAAGGCATTCAAAACAAAAGGAGGGGAATTTTGAGAGGAGTGTGCTTGTTGCACAACAACGCTCGTTCTCACACAGCCTTAGTCATCAAGGCGCTCTTGAACTCATTTGTTTGGGATTTTTTGAACCACCCCCATATTCCATTGACGCCCCTTAAGATTATCATATTTTCACCTTCCCGAAGGCACACATGGGTGGAATTTTCAACCAACGAGCAGGTGCAGAAAGAGGTTTTAGAGTGGAGGAAGAAGCTGGCGGGAGAGTTCTTTGAAGAGGGCATAAAGAAGCTTGTCCTCGGGTCACCACATGCATTGAACGGGATGACGATTATGTGGAAAAATAGTCAACAAGTGTATCAACAATATCCTGTAATTTTTTTTCAAAAATCTTTTTCTAAAAAAATATAAAGATTTAGTACACTTACTTTCTGAACATGCCTCACACTATGCGAAATTAAATAACATTAACCCTTAACAAATAATTAATCAAATTCGAAATCATCAATAAACTTGAATAAATTGATGATTTATTATCTAGATAATAAACAGATTATCTAGATAATAAACAGATTATCTAGATAATAAACAGATTATCTAGATAATCCATAAATCCATATGAATTCCAAAAGACTATTTGGATTAGTTATTAATTATTAATACCCAACTTGCTTCATTCTGAAACGGTTTAAAAAGTAAAAAAAAATATTATTTCAATGTCCACTGATTAAATACTTTTCAGCGTTCAAGGTTAATTGTTTAAGTTTCATGATAATACTAGGAATAGATAATTTTTCTTATAACGTCGGTGTAGTCACAATATTTTAATTAAAAAATACCACTATTATTAAGTTTAGGATTTCTGCTTTTGAGTTTTTGATACTCGTCTCTTTAAATTATTATTGGTTCTATAAGCTATATTTAAACCACCTTTCTTCATTTGTTTTGCTATTTTTACAGATACTGGACGGAAAAAGTTCAAACATGCAAATTCACTAATTCATTACTATGTACCGGATATTACATTATTTTCATAATATAGATTTTTTGTAAGTATGTCAACGTTATTCGCCTTCTTGCAGTTATTAACCGCGGTTGTTTTTATCGATTACTTTTCTTTTTCATGCGCTTTATTTTCTTACCTCTGTATTACCGGGTCAACTGCTCTAACCACTGAGTTATTGAGATCTGTTGATTTTATGCCAATTTTATCAATATCAAAACTTCGAATTCAAGACTTACCAATGTTATCCTTAATTAAATCCCATTTTATTAACTGTTATGTTTTTGTATGATTGAAAAGTTCTACTCGAAATAATTTGCAATCTATATAGTGATTCGGTTCTCTCGGTAAGACAGAGGTCCTGGGTTTGATTCCCAGATGCGACTGACCTTTTTTTATTTTCTGTTTCATGATTCATTTGAGATTAGTTAAAATTATTAATTAATTAATTAATGATATCACTTTTGGCTTTGTGTCTGAGGTTGCATTTTTCCAATTATAGAATACACTATGTCTAATGACTTCTTATGAAGTATATCTCATAACGAGAAAGTTTCACATTTAGCCCCGTTGTATTATTTATCGTCATTTACTCGATATTTAATATTTGTTTCGCCTGATGGTAACACCGAAGTGTGTTGTCATTCGTCAAGCGTTTTATACGTCAGCATACGAGTGGTGCTCCTTTCCAGGGGGTTCTCGAGTTTTTTGCGTCAAAGAGGACGCACTGGTGGCCGCTTCTGTTTCGGAGTCAAATCATTATTTTGACCGATATTCTGCGAGTGCGTTTTTAATTCGAATAAAATTAGCATTTTTTTCATCTTCATGTTAATTTATTAACTTAGTGGTTTTATTCTCCCGTGTGCGTCATAAGAGCTTCTGTTGCACTTCAAGATGGTCATTTGTGGATGGGGTAATGTTTATTTTGGTTCTATTTAAGCTTTTAATTTATTTACGGTTCGTTTTGGTTATAATTTAAAATCGGTAAATAAACTTCTAAACGTGTTAACAATGATATTGATGGCTATTATTAGTAGGCGTAGATTAATTGCTATTCAATATAGGCCTTCTTGAAAGGCTTTTTTATAGCAAAAGAAAAATGTTTTTTTTTTATTTTTTTATTTATTTTACCTATCATTGTAGTTTATGTATCCTAGAAGCAATGGTTTCTAAAATTGATCATAAACGGATTGGAAACACGGTAAATATCTCCTGAGATTAAGCTAGCGGAAATTGATGTAAGTATTTTTGGAATAAGTATTAATCATGGGAGATAGTTCACTAGTTATCAGTAATTTAAGTAAAGACCAGCACGGACTGATCCACGATGCAACACCGTGTTAATCGTTATCTGTTATTATTTCTGGGAAATAGTTTTTTGATAAACCTTTAAAATGATATTTAGACAAATTAAGGAATTTGAGATTGTGTTACGCAGAAAGAGTTTGAAAAAGTGCACAGTGTCTAAATAAAGTAACAGAAGGTAAATAAACTTTACACATATTTGTCACAAGAATGCAAAGGGAAAAAATAACAATTGCATTGAAAAGCATTGCTAATGAACGCCACGCATCCAACAAGCAGGAATGTTATCATTATTTTTTGACCAAACGATTGTTTTTTGTCTAAAGTCTGTAGAATCGTAGCGCTGTGCGCTAGTGTAAATATATTTTACCGCGTAAATACAAAATGTGATGAATATTGTCATCTGAGCACATCTATACCTAGATTTTAAAAACAACAGCGATCACTTAGATTTAGTACATGTTAGAATCATTTTCAACCAAGAAGACACGTGTCAAGTATACCGACCAGCAACCTATACAGGATTAAATTATATTATTATATTATGGGAATATTGTAGGAGGCAAAATTCTTGTCCTCTGTGTTTTAAAAGCAGCGATGATTACTTGGAATCGAATGTAACCTTTATGAGCTTGCTCTAATAATATTACGTATTTCCAGCTATTTCCTAAGAACACCCTACAGCTGTTCATATACAAACTTTGCCATTTAATTCGTCTTTGAGCTGTTACGTGATAGGTTGTAATGAAGCAATATTACTTAAGCTTACTTTCAGCAAGAATAATAAAATGAAATATTTTTCTGCTATAAAAACCAATTAGCAAAACCAATTAAAAATCAACAGTAAATAATAAAATTTCATTTCAATCCGCCATTCGCAATGTTTTAGTGGTACCAGATTGCTGGAATATGAATAGACCATTCACGGTTCACTTGAAAAAGTTTTTATTAAAATTGAATTCATTCATACGCACTGGCGGAAATTCATATTTGTTTCGTTTATTTCGTCAGGCCCCATCGCGGAAGAAAGAAAGTTAAAGCGTGCAGCATTCAAACTAGCCCTGAAAAAATGTCATAGAGAATCTCAACAAATTCAGATGGACAAAATAGCTAGAGATTTAGAGAATCGTGACTTCAAACAGTTCTGGAATAAGTCAAATAAACAATGCAACATACGGTGTAAAATTCCAAGCAACATAAATGGAGAAACGAACGCTAAATCAATCGCAAACATTTTCGCAGAACATTTCTCAACCACTACTCCGACTTCCCCGATCTCCTCAAGTGAATCACCATCTAGTCATTTCACAAATGAAGACAGCACCATCTCAATCACAGTAGACATGATTAACACCGCCATGAGATACATGAAAACTGGGAAGTCAGCAGGCCATGACGGACTGAGTTTTGAACACGTTAAACACGCAGGAGGACCAATTTTACAGCTGCTGGCGAGGCTATTTAATGATATTTTGAAGAATGGATACTTACCAAATAATATGACAAGAACTATAATAACACCCATTCTCAAATCTAAATCGTCGGACTCAACCACCCAGGACAGCTATAGACCGATCTCAATTGCTACTGCCGTCGCAAGATTATTCGAACGTTTACTACTGGACCGAGTCGGACCCAGCATGGAAACTAATGACAACCAAATGGGTTTCAAAAAGCAGACCTCTACCGATGAAGCCATATTTACTGTGAAAATAACACTAGAATACTACAGAAATAAGAAAACCACCTCATACGCATGTTTCCTTGACCTGAGTAAGGCCTTCGACAGGGTTTCTCACCCGTTGTTATGGGCTAAACTCAGAGATAGAGGAATATCATCGGAGGTGATACACATTCTTGACTTGTGGCACAGACAGCAGGAAAACCTAGTAAGGTGGAAAGATGGTCTTTCCGAACCTTTCCTCCTAAAGAGCGGCGTCAGACAGGGTGGATGCATGTCCCCGATATTGTTCAACCTTTACATGGACGAACTAACTGAAAGGCTAAACAATGCAAGGGTAGGCTGCCACATCGGAGGACAGTGTCTGAACAACATCAGTTATGCGGACGACATGGTACTAATGGCACCGTCTATAAGAGGGCTGCGCATTCTCCTGAAGATCTGCGAAGAGTTTGCTGAAGAAACAAACATGTCTTATAACCCCAATAAAACAGCTCTGTTGGTCATAAGATATAGACAAGGCCCGACTCGTATTCCTGCAGCTACCCTGAACGGTGTGATCCTGAAGGTGACTGAAGAAACCAAATACCTAGGACACATAATCACCAGTACTCTGATGGATGATGAAGACATTGATAGGCAAAGACGCGCTCTCAGCGTAAAATCGAATATGCTCAGTAGAAGATTTCGCCTTTGTAGTACCGCTGTGAAAAGGACTCTATTCCTTGCCTTCTGCGCAACGTTGTACACCTGCGAACTCTGGGCAAACTACAAAAAGAGTAGTATGGAAAGACTTCGCGTACAGTACAATAACGCCTTCCGCATAATGTTTGGCCTCCCCAGATACTGCAGTGCTTCCAGTATGGAATGAGGGAAAGAATAAACAGCTCCAGGAATATCCTCATCATGGAAGCCCGCCTCAGTCCAGCCTCCAGCATCGACGCATACTGGACAAATATATTGGCCCCTCACAATATAAATGCCGCAGCACCCTTAAGGAGTTATCTTACTCTTATTTAGTTAAATTATTATTTTTCTTTATTTATTTATTTTTACGATGTGATGTATGTATATATTTTGTTTATTTTTTTATAACTATGGAATGTATATTGTTGTATGGAATGTGTGGGACTGCACTAACCTCCCCACATACCGGAATAAAAAAAAAAAAAAAAATCTCAAACCGTGAATACTCACAACGCAAAGGAATGTTTTTATTGTACGGTTTTCCCTAATGAGCCGATGTAGAGTGAACTCCTAAAGAAAAACTACGGCAAATAATAATACCTGGATTATAATATTACTACAGTTTGAACACGTTGCCACTACACCATAGTATTTGCCTGTACAAATAAATAGCGTGCCATGACTTCATAGTTAACAAAAAAAACATTAATAGGAACACAGTGAGGCTGCATAAGAAGCGTACAGTATACATTAGGTCACACATATGAACTTATATCTTTTATCGTATTTATTAAAAGATACTTGTGGCTGTTTTAAAAAAATAATATATTAAACACCTACTACTCCTCATCAACTTTTGAAATGACGTGATTATGATATTTTGATAAATACGTAAAAGCCCCTCACAGAAAGCCGAAATTCTTTTCCTTTTTAAGTGTGCGCTCTTATTTATTTCTCAAGAATGTATTTTATTGTGATTGTTTTTTAAATCAAATGATTTTTTAACGCCTTAAAAAAACAACATCAACGGTGATGAGGTTAACATAATTAAGGGTGCGGTTATGTTCGGTTTGGTTTGGTTTGGTTTGGTTTGATTTGGTTCGGTTTGGTTCGGTTTGGTTTGGTTCGGTTCGGTTCGGTTCGGTTCGGTTCGGTTCGGTTCGGTTCGGTTCGGTTTGGTTCCTTTCGGTTCGGTTCAGTTCGGTTCGTTTCGGTTCGGTTCGGTTCCGTTCGGTTCGGTTCGGTTCAGTTCCAGTTCAGTTCAGTTCGGTTCAGTTCGGTTTCGGTTCGGTTCGGTTCGGTACGTTCGGTTCGGTTCGGTTCGGTTCGGTTCGGTTCGTTCAGTTCGGTTCGGTTCGGTTCGGTTCGGTTCGGTTCGGTTCGTTCAGTTCGGTTCAGTTCGGTTCGGTTCGGTTCGGTTCGGTTCGGTTCCGGTTCGGTTCAGTTCGGTTCGGTTCGGTTCGGTTTGGTTTCGTTTGGTTTGGTTAGGTTAGTTTAGGTTGGGTTAGGTAAGTTTAAGATACATATGGTTTGGTTAGATTAGAAAAGGTAGGACTAGGTTAGGTTAGGTTAGGTCAGTTTGACTGAAATGTCTGGGTAACTTAATTAATGATAATGTATACTATGAAAATATTAAACCATAGGTATCACATTAAGATTTAAATTAGGGCATAATAAAGAAAAAATAAATTCTAGTTTCTATTTGTTAGCATTAAATTACGAATATACATTTACGAATAATATTATTATTTAATCGCATCCATTGGGTGCAACGGGCAAAATGATAGTAGTGCTTATTACGCAAAATAATAAGGGAGGCTACTCGTTAGTACTCGTATGTCGAAATAACTGAAAAAGATTTAACAACAAAATATGTTAAATCTATTTCTAATATAAGTGTTAACCTTATTTTTTTTAATTAATTCAGAGAACATTATAATATAAGGAATTATACATCATGATGGAATAATGTGGTTACATGAAAATATTTGCGTTGAACCAGAAATAAACAGGATATTTTAGGATAATTTTTGATAGGCACTTTAGCTTTCGGTAATTAATTTGAAAGCGTATCAATTGGGTTATTAAGGATTTATGGGAGTTTTCACATAATTTATTAAAGCGATTAACAAGATATAAATATCATGATTAATATCCGAACTACGTTGTGTCTGAACTGTCTCTTGGCTCGACCATGAAATTAACACATTGTATCCCCAGTACACAATATTTATTGCCATATAAATCGGAAAAGTGACACAAAGTGTGCCATTAATGGATATTAATGGCCTAGTAATAAAAAAGGTTAAGCCTAGCGTTCATTAATGACACAACATTATTTGTCTGACAATCTGAAACTGTCTTTCTAAAAGAGATTATGAGGGATAAGATTTTATATGGAAAAGGGGGATGATTTGAAGTTAACAATTTGGGAAATGGTTTAGAAGATGAAGAAAAAACAATAAAATAAATTCGCTAACTAACCGAAACGGGACGATGTATACGACCGTTTTTTTTTGGGTAGGGGTAGGGGTAGGGGTAGGGTAGGGGTAGGGGTAGGGGAAGGGGTAGGGGTAGGGGTAGGGGGGTAGGGGTAGGGGTAGGGGTAGGGGTAGGGGAAGGGGTAAGAGGATGGGTGGGTGGGGTGGGGGTAGGGATGGGGTGGGGAGGAGGTGGGGTAGGGATGGGGTAGAAAGGTAGGGGTAGGGGTAGGGGTAGGGGTAGGGGTAGGGGCAGGGGTAGGGATAGAGGTAGGGTAGGGGTAAGGGTAGGGGTAGGGTAGGGGTAGGGGTAGGGGCAGTGGTAGGGATAGGGGTAAGAGCAAACTATTCATAACCCTGGGCAGGGATATGGGTAGGTGTAGGGGTTTGGGCAGTGGTAAGGGTAGGGGTAGGGGTAGGGGTAGGGATAATGTTGAAAAATTAAATTTAAAAACACCCCCATCTAAAACAACATATCTTGGAGCTTATACGTTATAAAATGGTGTGGTTGTGCCTAGATTTTATTTTCTTTTCGCGATCGTGAATACAAACGCCTTACGTTCTTAAAAATAATTTGTAAATCAAAATTTGACGAGTTTAAAAATAAACTGAATTATAGATAGAAATCTCTCGACTGTCTCTTCCCCAGAGGCTAAAGAATAAATTGCGAACCATTGGTACGCATACTGCTTTTTTATAAATGAATATTTTAGGTGATTCAGTGGGAAATAGGTTTCCCCATAAAAAAAACTATACCTAGTATAGAAATACGTAAGGATATTAAAATAAAAAAAAAACTAAAATTCATTACCCGATTTGATGCATGAATTAAAAAATTACGGAGCGTTTTAAAAACACTTTGGTTAAAGGACATCTTCAAACCACAATTTTTGCCAGTGAAAATAAAAACAGACATCGCGTTTTGTTAATATTTGACTATGATTCAAGCCAGTAGGTTAGTAATTGTTAATATTTGACTATGATTCAAGCCAGTAGGTTAGTAATTGTTAATATTTGACTATGATTCAAGCCAGTAGGTTAGTAATTGAAATATTTAAGAAAAATTATATTATTCTATACTCACATTATTTGAAAAATGTAAGTTTAAAGAATACATGGCCTCTTATCTTTTCTGGTATGTTTACAGAAGCTTTTCTATGAAAAATAAAATACATTTAAAAAAAAAAAAAATTTCTTTACGCGATTTTTTTTAACCATTGCCATACTTGATCCTCTTTTGGTAAACGGTCACCATCGCTGGACTAGAGTGAAAATAATTCCTCGGGTGTTTTTCACGGAATTCACTCTGAATTAAAAAAAACCTTATCATGACTTTCTTAGAAATCCAAGAAAAGGAAGCTTTTCCATAACAATAAGAGATACGACGAGAAAAAGGTAACACTAAGGGTAAAGT
This sequence comes from Halesus radiatus, assembly GCA_022606495.2. Classification (NCBI taxonomy): domain Eukaryota; kingdom Metazoa; phylum Arthropoda; class Insecta; order Trichoptera; family Limnephilidae; genus Halesus; species Halesus radiatus. The sequence goes on along the minus strand of JAHDVE020008601.1, from coordinate 64,925 downwards.
TTTGTTAATGGAAGAGAAAAAATAACGTATGTAATTCAATTCTAAATGACATCTTATTTGCGACCGTTAATGGAAGGCCGTTTTTGTTTTGTTGAGTGCTTCAAACCATTATCTCGTGTTTCTTTTCACCCCTTTCCACGGCAGCCATCTTGAGCATATCCTGCCGACAAATGTGCGAGGAAATTGAAAGGAATACCCTTTATCTCACACTTACTTAGTTTAGCTTTGATGTATCGCTTACATTTACGGGGAGACTTCGTAATCACAAATACGCAGACGGCTGCGGAGCACTTTGCAGATTTATACGCCGAACAAAGCCTCGCATGATTAGTTTATAACAGCGCGATATCTAATGGATATCCAATTACAAAATGAGTTAACTGATTACTATAAGCGTATTAACATCTTAATTCGGGCTTTAACGCGACGGTGTTGAACGGTAATAAGCTGCTAATTATTATTCAAAATCACTTAACGTGATAACGTATAATTTACCTGGAGGGAGAGTGAATTCAAATAAGCTGGTTTGTAGATTGTTTACGTTTTGGTAGGAAGTATTGAATGCTTCACACATCATAATATGATCGCAGATTTTTGTAACTTGTATTTCCTCGCTTAATATGTATTCGATCACATCTGCAAGAAAAACAATTTTTTTATCTACCATCGCTAATGTTTACTGAGATACTATTAACACATCTCAAATAAAACATAAAACTGGAAAAAACACAAACAATAAAAAAATTATTCGCATCTGGGAATCGAACCCATGATCTCTGTCCTCCCGGGACAAAGTTCTACCACTGAACTAATGGAACTAGTTTATTTTAATTTTTAATTATTATTTATTTTTATTGAGATTTAAGAACCTCATCGTAATATTTAATCATTGAAGAAGATAATATTAACATAACCTAAATGAAAGATGAAACCGGATAAAAGGACAGAAACTAAACATATTTCAGTCGCATCTGGGACTCGAACCCAGGTCCTCTGCCTACCCGGGGCAACGCTCAACCGACTTAGCTAATGAGACAAGTTCAATTTGTGTCATCTTCATCGATATCATATCTCAAATTCAAGATTTGTGAATATTATCTTCCATTGTTTAATCTCATATTATTGGCAGGTATTTCTATGATGTTTCCAAAGTTCTACCCGAACTCAATTGCAAACTTAAACAGTGTCTCGGATTTACATCCGACTTTTTATTTATATGAGACATCTATTGACTTTTTGTAAAAGCCTAAATAATTCAATTTTTAATAATTATTTATTTTTATTGAGATTTAAGAACCTCATCGTAATATTTAATCATTGAAGAAGATAATATTAACATAACCTAAATGAAAGATGAAACCGGATAAAAGGACAGAAACTAAACATATTTCAGTCGCATCTGGGACTCGAACCCTTTTCTGTCCCTTTCTGTCCTTTTATCCGGTTTCATCTTTCATTTAGGTTATGTTAATATTATCTTCTTCAATGATTAGTTTATTTTACGTCATTTATATCGTTATCATGCTTCAAATTTAAGACTAACCAATTTATTGTCAATTAATTCCCATATTTTTGGCTGCTATCTTTTTTATGACTGCAGTAAAAAAAAAAAGATTTATAAACACCGCTGTTTTAATTTTTTTCAATAAAAAACCACAAATAACTTCGATTACCATGAAGTACTTGATACCTGGCTATTCCTGCATACAAGAAATTGACAGAGCTCACAGTGTCATTGAGAAGGTCATGTCCGATACCGAGTTCTTTTCTCCACTCATTCTCATGAGAGTATTGAAGTCAGTGAATGGAAGAAAGCTACTTAGAGTTTTGCGAATGAGCGCTGATGATTTTAAAGATTATGTCAGTGCTTCGAAGCGAATACCATTTTTAATAGTGTCTGTACTTCGGTTTACACAAGTGGGGTATAAAAATGTCTTCAGCTGTAATGTTTTGAAAACTGAAAACTTAAGAATTCGTGATAAACCGAGCAGGAGAAATATTAGTTTGAACGTAGAATTGTAAAAAAACACGCAAGTAATGTATCTCAACAAAAAATTCACGATATAAAAAATATGTTAATCTCCACGCCTCTGGAAGACCGAAAATATTACCAATCATTGCTATAGTTTTAAACATTGGTTTATTTAATACATGGGTTAATACATAATACTGTTAATTATCTTTTTATTTTGTACCATCTCGGATACTAGTTCTGTTTTTTCATTTTTTTTTTTTTTTAATAACCATATTATTATACACACATAAGGTACATATTTTAATTTTTGATTTTTATTGTTAAACAAATATTATATTATTATAATTATTCGCTATATTAAGGATCTTGTGCTTACCATTTTTGCTGATTTTTTATGGAACATACTTCTTTCATAATTATAATTATTCATAATTATTATTTTCGCTGTTTATTAATCACCGCACCCCTCAGAATAAATAATTATTGATCTCTTTTATTTATTGTTATATTGGATTCATTTATTTACTATTTTATTGAATTTTAACACAATTTCATAAGAGAGAAGTACACCGAAAATTTCATTTCTGTAAGAATATATAAGTGCACAAGGTTCCATCTTGCGATGGAACCTTGTTCACTTACTTGAAATCAATCAATTGCATAACAAGGTTCCAACTAACAAAATAACTTTACCGAATTTCGTATTTCTAATTAATAATGATCCTTGATAAAACTTAAACTCAGTTAAGAACCTACAACTAACCGTATTTGTATACTCAACACAATATAAAGTTGAATACGTATTGAAATACAGTTATTTAAATCTTTGAAGCCCGTCATCTCAGAATAGGGTCAGTGTCAGATGGAACCTTGTTATTCCAATCGGTCGAAGTTTAGAAAGAATATTAAATTTATTGGAGTAACTTATTGAAGATTATAAACCTCATTGTAATATTTAATCATTGAAGAATACAGTATTAACTAATCTCAAAATAAGTTATTGCAATAACTTTGAAAAACGAAGGTTTCGGAAAGCGTTAAAGACTTTTTACAATTATTTGAATCTTTTGTCTTGAATTCAGGAACGTAATGTTTTTTTATGATCTGCAAACGAATATAAGTCTTCGTTGTGTAATACGTGAAAAATATTTCATCATAAACGTACGTCAAATAAGTTTATTTTATCGATTCCAAGATTCCTATCGAATTCGAAAGTCATACATAATAAATCGACAAGTTCGTGCGATCTCCCAAGTGAGTGAGAGCAAGTTTGTGATATTGTTAACATTTACTTTGGTTTCCAAATTATCCCATAACATGCCACGTAGAGCGACTTGGCGTATAATCGGTAGGTGAAACTTTGCATATTCACTTTAGCACGTAAACGAGAGCAATCAGAATAATGGTCCAGATCAGCGCAGCCTCCGTCGGGGGATACTAAATAAGTTTCCAACAAAACTTCAAGCGCTTGGCAACTTTGAATATTTAACGTACATACTAAACACATCCACGTGTTCATATTACAGGAGTGCTTTAACCATTAGTAGTGTCTCAGACGGAGCCTAGAGAATAAGATCGCAATAAAGATATATGTAGAGGCCATGATGGCCTCAGAGCCAAGAATTGAGAGGCTAATTAAACAGTTGTAAATTCTCCTTGCTACGTTTTATGGGTTTCACGGTCGCAAATTTTATAATAAAGTATTAGTTTTCTCATAGAGTTGGGTAAATGTATGTTTGGATAGTGGTCGGATATGGATGAGGGAAGGAAAGCTTGCGTGGACTAGGGACCTTTAATTATTTAAACCGGAACTACCAATTATCGTGGCATTCGTGCTTTCGAAAAAGGCCACGCAGGCGGAGATGAGATTAGTGGTGAGAAACACAGGGCATTCGGTCGGCAATTTCCGTTTAGAAGGAACATGGAAGCGGGATTACTGCGAGGTCCAACATAAAACGATTTATTTTTAATTCTTTCTGTTCCACAAGGGGTTCTAGTGTCCGAAGGTCCTAGAATAAACGATCCCAGTATGTCGGGGGACGTAATTTTACGTACATACCCGAATACACGATTCCTTTGAATTTGCTTGGATACTCTTTTCTAAGGTATAGTACAAGAGTGGGTTGGTATATAATTCAATAAAAAAATAATTTATTAATATAACTTGATTTTTATTCGGATGATAAAGCGATTAAAACAGAAACAAAGAAATACAGATAAATAAAATAAGAAGCATTTCTATTAGTGAGATAACTGAAGCGCCCTTGTAGCAGTTAATTGGTAGATCCAATCAGAGAGTCGATTAAAAAGACAATTGAACAATATCGCGGAGCCCTTCAAAATGGAAAAGGTTATTCTTCAACAGTCTAAGAAGACAATGCTTCGTGCCTTTTCGTAATCTTAAATTATTAAGAATTCAACGTTTCTGGCTTAAATTTGACTTAACGGGATTAACCTTATATTAAAAGTTAAAAACAAACAAACAAGCGAAATCCTTCCTCGAAACTTGCGGGTAGATCATCAATATTTTATGTGTGATTTACTAGGCGTACCGAAATAAAATGAAGCTTTTATTGTGTCTTTTCAATTGTGTGAGATCCATTCGTGAATTTTATGAGAAGTCTATGTAAACCTTGGGCCTAACCCAATATAAGCTGGGGGTCCTCGGAGAGAAGTTAACTTTCCCACTACCCTGTTATCACTCCAGTAGAAGAGGGAAACTTTGAGCCGTTTCGTTAGCGCGGAAATTCATAATTACGTTAATAAAATGCTAAGATTTCAGATTAAGCAATCAAATTATATGTTTTTGTAAGAAAAACACAGTGGCGTCGAGATATGGAAAGTAAAAAGATTTTTTTTTTAATTACTGTTTTCTGTTCATTTAGTGTTAAAAATAACCACATCTCTGAATACCCCTTCCTGACCGACAGTAAAAAAAAATTGCGGAAAAAATGAATATATTGATCGTGAGAGAGAAATTATCGTTTTGTTGGTATTGCAAATTTTTTTTTTTAAATCAGAGCATTTTTTTGTAGCAATTATGTAAATAAACATGTGAATATATAAAATAAGGTGCAAGTATTAAAATGTTTACAGAATAAAGTTGAAGAATAACTTGGTTGTTTCACATATTAGTTATTATATTTTCTAAACTATTTGATCTTTATGTGTTTTTCTTGGTCCTCCTCAGTAGAGGGTCCTGTGCTGAGGCGGACTAGAGTAATTTACTTTGATGTTATGTAACTGGGTGCGTCTTCTCTGTCGTTTTTGGCTTGGTTTTTAATATTATTTCATTGACCTCTTTCTGCTAGACTCTCATTCTTGACTTGTACTAACTAAACTTTTCTATTAGTTATATATATGGGGGAAGGATGTTGTGGAGTTTTTTTGCAAAATACTTGTAGTTTCTTTGTCCGAAAGTGGTTTTATGACAAGGAATATTTTTTATGTCATTTTGGTTAAATCTAGTGTCATGAATACGTGGTTTAGTGAGGTGTACCATTATTTTTTAAATATTTGCAATACATTTTTGGCGTATATTTGTAGTACATTTGGTATGAAAAAACTGTTAAAGATTTCTATCGAAGGCTTTCTTATGGATATTTTAAGTGTGGTTCTTATTATTTCTTTTTGAATTGTATTTAAATTCCGTATTAAATTCTAGATTGACGTAATGCATAGTAGATTTTTTCAATTCCTTTCTGTTTACCACATTTCTTAGATTTTTGAAGAAATGTATGAGTCTTGTCAGTTTTTCCGTAATGCCTTTAGTGTGTAGGTCCTATTTAAGATATTCATTAATTAAAACTCCGAGATAATTAACGATTTTTGATATTGTTAATATTACATCTTTGACACTCATGTAATTTTAGGTCTAGTATTTTTTCTGGCTGGCCCCTTAATAATGTTACCAATAGGTTAATTATTGTTTCGGCTATTCCTATTTTTTAAGTTTGGATAATAGTATTTACTGGTATATTGTTTCAAATGCTTTTGGGAGGTCTATGAATAAAGCCAAACATTTTTTCCTGTCATCTAAGTTTTTTATGACTATGCTTGCAAAATTTTCTATGTCCCATTGGTACTTAGGTTATCCCTAAAAACATATTGGGATGGTGATAATATTTTATTTTGTTCCAGAAATTGAACAATTTAAAAAAAATATAATAAAAAAAAACTTATTGCACATAAAAAAATACCCCCACCTCTTTGGATTGGATTGGTAGTGGCATTGAAAACACTTTATACAAACGAAATAATTTAATCAAAGAACCAAAAAATATACACAAATCACTCTTAAATAAATGCATTATCTATATACTATTAATTGTTTATGAAAAATTAATTAAAAATTACTTTGTAATCACCACTTTATTAATATGTACATATCAACATGTTTCTAAAGCGAATCTTTCCTCGTCAGAAATATACAGAATACTAAAAAATAATAACGTGAAGTATAGACAAATGATAAACATACAACACAATAATGTAAGAATAGACAAATTATAAACATGAAAAAAATTAATTAAAGTAGGTACGTAATTAATCCAAAAGGTTAATAAAAAATATTATATATCATTGAATCACAAATTTGTATTAGAAATAATTTTTACTATTAATATTAATATGAAAATAAATTCAAGAGATAGCTATTTAAAAAAAAAACATATTATTAATTATATTTAATTAACTATGACATTTTTTCAAATTTATGAAATTCCAAATTTGTCTAATTGTAAACCGATGGTATTTGTAGGTAAAATTATAAAATCTTTATTTATAACAACAGAATGATTTGTTTCCAAAATACGGTTGGCAAATTATTATTACTTAAACACCCTAGGTATTCCTTGACCCTAATATTAAAATTTCTCCATTTAATTTTTGAAAAATTATTATTATTATGTTTTGCAAGTATTTCAGTATGTTATTATTGTGACAGCTGTTTTGGCGTTCAAAATCATCTTTAAAAAATCGATAGTTGTACTCATGTACAACAACAGTGAACTCAAAAACCAAGTGGGAAATTATAGGCCAACATCTCTGTTGAGTGCTATTTTAAAAATTTTAGAAAAAAAATCTTTAAAAATAGATTAAATAATTATGTAGAGATCCGGCTTTGATACAATTTCCCACAAACTACTTCTCAAAAAATTACAAAACATAGGGATTGCGGGTATGCCCTATGAATGGTTAAAGATTTTCATAAAAGGAATAAGTCAGTAACTCAAATATGATATATCGGTGAGTAACTCACTAGACACTAACTATGGCGTACCACACGGAAGCACACTGCGACCTCTTCTATTTAGAATTTATCTAAATGATTTATGTAACCTAACAATATTAAAAACGAAAAAAAACGTTTGGAGACGATTCTTCAGTTATGTTTGAAGGAGACGGCTGGGCTTAAACCCATAATCGTATAAAATGGAATTAAAGCTGTAAAACAGTAGCTTGATAGTAATTTACAGTAATTTAAAGAAAACTAAATAACTAAGATTCAGTTCAACTACAGCGGGACAATCTAAAATACTATACTTAATCAAATCACATAAACCAAATTGTAACGCTACCTATATAGGACAGACGGGAAGGGCTTTCTCAACTAGATTCGAAGAACATGTACAATGTTATAAAAATAAATGTACTTCTTCAAAATTTGCAGAACGTCTCTTAGTAAATAATCACGTCTTGCTTGAAGGAAAGGGCCTAAGATTAAATTTACTTGAACTAATAGAAATTAATAAACGAACGAATGATCCCAATATAACTGTTACGTAACGAAATTACTAATTACTTCTAGCCTCTCGTGCACAGTATCTAGCTCCTCGTCAAAAAGTCGGCGAATTCTGTTGCAATGGTTCCGTGTCCCGACACGAGAGCGACGGCCATTTTGCTCACAGAAAGATTCCGCCCGCAGACCGCAGAGGTTGTGTCATCGACACGCGCTCCTGCGCTGGCTCGCCATTTATTAAAAACAATTATTGCAAATTACATATGACACCACGCAAAACTGGAGCATTTGGTTCATTAGGACAGGCAATTTACCTAGCTGGGAACTAATGTTCAATTGACAAGACATAGTAGCACTTGTACACATTCTCATTAAAATTATTTTCGGGTGTTTAAACATTCAATTTTCGGAAGTTACTATAAAAAAATATTTACATTTTATTATGTTACATGCCATGTAAATTTATCTACGTAATGTAATAAATAAAAAAAACACGATTTACTTATAAAATCTACCTATTTTTTATTTGGTTCGTGACTCTTGGAAGTAAGTACAAATAAATACTTGACACCCAGATTAGATTTGAAAGTTTATGCTTTGAAGGCGGCAAACAAATAGTTAAAAATTAATGAATTTTGTGATTTATATCAAAAGTAAATAAGTCGATGTTTGAAGCAAATAAATTCGGTTTCGTAATGAAATAAACAGAAGACAAACCATATCGTGTAAATGTCAACTTAATTGTATTTCATCTCAATTACTCCTATTCACTGCCAAATTGAGCACAGTCATGCTTAAAAATAATCATTTTAGAATCTGAAAATTCGTCGAGACATTTTGCCCTAACACCCGAAGCAAAGGGGGCCTACCCAAGCCAGGTGGGGAGATTGGGACAATTCCTCTGAACAGATAATCCGTAGATACGTGATCCATACACTTTCGCCTCACCCCAGGTCAGCCCAAGCGGTTGGCTACGTTTGGTGACTTAGTAGGGGCGCCCGGGTTCGTAGGGTGAGGTTTGTCTTGGCGGCGGATGGGTCTATCTGCCAACTGCGTTGCGGGCTGGATACGGAGAGGCCGTTATGGGGAGACCCTTTGACATTCCAGCCGGAGTCTCCCGGACGGATGGATTCATACGTTCATCGATCCTGGACACACCGACCCCCAGATTTCTACCCATTCCTAATACCATTATCCTTCCGAGAACTTCCTCTCCTTCCTTTCCTTAAAAAAAACCCTCACAGCATCCCCAAAGATGACATAGGGCCTAAGGGAAATTATTTTCCTCAGGGCCTCCTATGTGGACTTAACGTAAAAAAGGTTAATTCAAGAAACGGTTTTGTTATTTGAAAAAGTTTGACAATTTTTTACCAGAAGCGAAGGAAATTGATCCTTCTCGGGGGACACCAGAGGAATTAAAGTAATCTGTTGCGTAGAACGTTTTTATCGTTTTGAAACGTCAAATTCAAAGTTCGTTTTGAAAAATTGATTATATCAATTGTTTTAGGCATTTGCTGGTTGTCTTTTTGGCCAATACCATTACTCGTCAAAATTAGCCAAAATCAGCCAAAAGAGTTTGTTAACGATATTTGCCTACGTGTAAATAAGCATATCTAATACTGATAGGCCGCGCCAAATTAAGCAGATTTTAGTCGACGTGAGCTGTCACATGTCATTGGTGATTTGGGGTCACGCGTGCGAATGTCGTTTAGTAACCGATATTGTTGATAAACACTTCATTGCGCGAGCTTGGGTCCCAGGCATGCCCACAGCACCTTTCTATCGGTTTTTCTCTTCAGTGGATAATACAGAATTGTGGTAATTGCGTTTTAACATTGGGTTGGTTTTGTCCTCGAATAATTAAACCGACTCCACGGAACAATGACGGCATATTATAAACCCGAACTACAACTATTTTTTTTTGATTATTTTATATCGAAGGCACTGAATTTTTAGCATTTTGGTCTAACAATTTTCAAAATGTTAGAAAAGAATTTAAATAATAAATTACGAGTAAGCTGTTCTTTTAACGATTTCTCAGAAGTCTTCAAATAATGGTTTGTGGTTATAAATGTCAAGAAAAGAAAATTTAAATCCGAATAAAGCGATTATTTTCAAAGTTTTTCAGAAATACAATTTTCTAAATTTGTAATAATAGGTATAAATTGCTATGTTAAAAATTTACGTAATGTGCAATGTTGAGATACACTATTTAGGTTTTTTAATGAGAATACTGCATAAGAGTCCCATCCGCCTGAAGTCAGTGGGACTATGACATCCCTATTTGGGATATATTGTGCGGCTGAAGATAGTAGTGAGGAGGAGGAGATGGGGATGTACCTGCTATTCAATTCTGGTCCAAACAAGTTCGAAAAAAATTGTCGAATCTTTAAATACTATCGGTGGGCACACAAATATTCAAACGTGCGTTCTTTGAAAAGATTTTCCTCTATATTTTACGTAAATTGATTAAAAAATTGGTTTGAGTGGTCAAAAAAAAAATTTTTTAAACTACACTCGTCGTTATTTTTTTAAATAATAATTTCCCCAACAGTATTTATTCTTTATTCCAATAAAGAAAAAAAAACAACGTTTGAGAAAATACTGTGTTTTTATTTGAGGTAACTCACAATATCACAAAAAATCTGGAAATTCTTTTCACACCTCAGAAAAATGGGAAAATTAACGAAAACCCTTATTTTTTACGTAAGCTATCCATTGTTACCTATATCACTGCCTAAAAAATACATAATACATCTTGCTTGGTGTTAGGATTGAAAGAGAAACCCATAAATCATTTTATACGATTTAGCAATCCGCTGCTTCCCCAGTGATCCACACACAACCTAGTATTGACAATTCCATTGGACATTTAAGATGGAAGAAGATTGATGTGTTAAAAAGCAGAGAAGTACCACTACACTCACCGTTAAAAATGGGCCACTGGAAAATAAATGGATAATAAAACACTGAATTTCTTGTATACTATTTGGGTCGCGCAAAAACTTTTTTGACCGATTCGCGATTTATTTTTTGTTTATTTGTCACCTGATTCTTATTTTTATTATCAATGTATGTTATCTAAGCACGTCAACACAATTTGTAATGTAAAATCTTTTATTAAATTAAACGCAGTATAAATAAAATAAATAATAAATAAATGTTTATTCCGGTGTGTGGGGAGGTTAGTCCAGTCCCACACATTCCATACAAAATATACATACAATAGTTAAAAAATATACAAAATATATATAAAAGTTTAAAAAAATAAATAATAATAAGCTAGTAGATGAATGATATATATATAAAAAATAAAAAAATAAATAATAAATAAAAAAACACAAAAAACGTCAAAATAACGCCTTTAAGGTTCTGCGGCATTTAAATTGTGAGGGGCCAAAATCTTTCTCCAGTATGCGTCGATGCTGAAGGCTGGACTGAGGCGGGCCTTCATGATGAGAATATTCCTGGAGCTGTTTATTCTTTAGCTCATTCCAGCCACCCTGGAACTTGTAAGGGCTGCGAAACCGGAAACTCGCCTCTCTGTGAACGTACTGAAAGCGCTGTAGTATCTGAGGAGGCCAAAAATTATGCGGAAGGCGTTAAATAATTCTTCAATATTTTGTTCAAAATTTCGTAGAGAGGACAAACTAACGTGACAGTTTAAATTGAAAAGAATACATTTATTAAATTCAACTTTGCCAAGAACAAATATAAAGCCAACTGACAATAATTAGTTTGTGCTGTGCGCGCGATGTAAAGTATTTTATAACCGAGTTTCATTTATAAATTTCCACTTTTCTAACTACGTGCTTTGTTATTTTTCGATTTGTAAAAATATCAGCCGTATAACGCAATTTATAAATCTTCTCAAAATCCCTTTGCCAAAATCAATTTTAATGAGTTGTGGATTCAATATAATGTAACCTGACTCTAAAATTTTAAAATTTAGAGGTTATAAGAGATAAATAAAACGTTGGTAGGAATCTACATATTATTATTAATTTCAAACAAATCCAACAATTATTAGAATGGATTTCGCTAACGGGATCTTCCAGTTGTTGATTTTGATCATTTGCCTCCTCCCTCCCCTCTCACCACTGCACCACTCCCTCACTTCAAAGCTTATTCCATATAAAAAAAAATTACACCTCGTTCTAGAGTGGTAAAAGGTACTCTCAGTATCGCCCTGGTGAAAAGAAATAATTTGAAATCTAAGCGATACTTGAATTTTTTTTGGGTGTTTAGTAACCATATATGAATAGCCAGAAAAATTACAACCATCCTCTTCCACGTCTTCTATCTATTATATATTTTATCCCACTCTCATGGTCAGCGGGCAGACAGAATATTACGATAGAATAAGAAGGAGCTCAGCTTCCTGACTCTCCAATAGATTATACATCATTAAGTGTTTGCTGTAAATGTCTTTTTATTATTGAGAGACATAATATACAACAACTGGCGCAGGCGGTAGGATCATTGTTGTTTCCAAATTAATTTTAATTTGGAATGAAGGGGTCTTGTTTTTCCCCTGAATAATTATACTAACTTGTGTGATGGGCTATAATTGATCTCGGCGTGGAGGTGTCCAGAAGTGGGGAACGAATTACATTATTTTTTTTCATTAATTAAATTAGCTTTTGAATTATTAAAATTTTTATTAATTTCCAATTGTTCTAATAGTTTAAGTTTACGGACCTTATTTTGAATGTGCAATGGAGTTTTCTATGAGTGCGTGGTTTTTGTTTGAGATGTTTGACAAATTGTGACTATACTTTGATTTAATTTTTAAAGGATCTTATGTGATCTAGTATTAAAAGACCGGCCAGTTTTTCCTATACTCGTATATATACCGTTGTACCCATCAAACTGTAGTTTATTAATGCCGCTATTTTTTTAATTTGGGTATTTTCACTTTTTGTGATTTTTATAAACTTTTTTTTTTTAAAGAAATAAAAATGTTCCCGCGGTACGAATAACATGATATTTTTTTAATATCTCCTACTACCATCACAGTAAGTGAAAAATGTTGCTTGTGTCGTGATGGAGGACTTAGATTAGGACCCAGATGCGATGCTAATTCAGCCACCGGTCATTATTATTCGTGCGGAAGGCAATATCTAAGCGACAGAGAATTTTATCAATTTTATTAGATGTTGGTCTGACGAATCCAAATTGATTGCTTGTTTTGCTATTAACCATCGAGTAAATCAGAATAATGTTCTTTTAATGTTAATTAATTTATCTATATCTTTAACCTTGAAACCGTTATTTTTAGCTATTGTTAGAATTACATTTTTCACTCTCGTATGCTTTGTGAGTGGGATAATTATTTGTGGAGTAATTTTTTTTATTTATGGTTTTATACATAAATCAATATTTTTTTATTGATTATGTTATTTTATCACCTTGGACACACATGTATTTGTACGAAATTACGTAGGTGTTACGTCAAACCCATTTTTTTTCAATGTTAAATTTATTTATCACATACTGAAATTTAAACAAATTAAAATAAGTGTTATTCCAGTAGGTGTACTTCCCTCCATGTGAAATTCCGTCCGTGCGTAATTCTGGCAGTGTAATTTATTCGTACGTAAAATTCATACCTGTGTAATTTCGTTCTGACACCATGCTGTACCTAAAATATTAATATTTTTACGTTCCTTTGTTAAATTTGTTATTCCGTGTCCTTAAATATTTATCGTGCCCTACCCGGAAAGTTTTTATATACTTTCACATCGGGAAATATGTTAATAGAAAATTTCTTTAACTTCATATAACCGCATTTAATCATTAGCGAACATTACACGCCCGCTTCGGATTTAAGATCTCACCCTCACCACACTTCGTTCCAATACGTGCGCCCAGATCTCCTGTCAGTCCGACACGTAGGTTTTTCTCAGCGATCGGTGTTCTGTTTCACACGTAAGCATCCGAGCGCGCGCCTGGCATATGTTTTTTTACGGCTTTTCACCGACTGTTTATGGAAAATCAAAAGCAAATAATAGATTTTTTTTATTGTATAATATTCATTATATACAGTGGGAACTTATACCCGCTAAGCCACTGCAAGTAGCTCGTAAGCAGGAGTTTATTTCAACAATATAATATAATATAACAATAAATTACAATCATCATACAAATGTGGGGCAAAATCATTATATTTAGGCGCATGCATGTTGTGATCAATGTACATAAGAAAAAATAATGGAAAAAGTACGACAGTTTTGTTATTGAGATACTAGAGTCTAATTTTATAACACCGATTTAAATATATAATAAAAATCAGTATTAGTTAATTGTTGAACAAACATTGGAAGTAAACTAAATTTGCACTGTTCATACGTAAGCAATTTATATTCTTCTGGATAATTATGACATGACGTTATTATTGTTGGAAGATGGCCGTAGCGATGTCTATTTTATGATATCTATGGTCTAAAGTATATCAAAACTTTTAAATCGTACGACGTATCATGCGTCATGCCATACTTCCATCTCTGAGAAATTCCTTTACACCTACACTTCCGCGCGGAGATCAGTCAATCAACGTTTCGGCCCGCCCGCCGAAGTGTGTTGACTTTTTTACCCAAATCAACGCAACGTTTCGGCCGGCAGGCCAATCTGAAGTATCGGTGGGCAGAAGGTGGAAACATACGTGTGGGAGAATAGTGGCTAATGTAAAATATCATAGTATTTTTATCGTATATAAGACAAAGCTCTCTAATAAAAAAAAATCTGGCTTTGCAGACCGTTTATGTAGTTACATTTCACCAAAGAACACAATGTAAACTAGCCATACGTAATATTATTAGTTTGATGAGCATAAAATTGTCGACTGAGCTGATTCTGTTTACGTAAAATTATTCGGATCAAAGACTCTGCACATCTGGTGCATTATCCATGACGTCACTGGGCCGGAAATTAATTTGCAGCCTCCCCAATGCCTTCAAATAGGTATCAACATCAATCTTCATCACCGCTTTAATTCAATACAACTTCCATCGGTAATCCCAACATTAAGCGTTACTCAATATGACATGCTTTACATAGAGACCAGACAATTCATCGAATAAGAGATAGACAGAATACATACATATCGATACATAACTTGATGATGCAATTTAACGCTTTAATCATTATTGAAAAATTGTGGTTAAAATTATGCGGAGAAAGGCAAAAAGTTTTCTCTATGGGAAATTGTAGTTAGGATCATCAATTCATACTATTATGAATCATGTGTTTCAATTCTTCTCTGTTTTCTTTTTCAATCCTTTTTAACTGTTGTGTATGACGCTTAACTTTACTTCCTAAAGTTGTTAGTTTTGTTACAAAAATAAATCATCCATAACTGTCTAAACAGGTAGGCAATTACTAATTTTATTTCTTTTTAGGCGGCTCCCTCATGGGCCGGTAAGGAATCAACAAAAATGAGGGTAATGTTGCGCAATGTCTCGTTGCATGGACTTGCACACGGGTCTGCAGATGTGAGTATATTTGTAGCCATTAAACTATCGGTTTTACAGATTTCCGTATTACTGTCGTCCCGCATTTAGGATTCTTTAAAGTTAATTATTTTAAGTATTACTAGGCCAATGAAGTGAACTGATTCTTGAGTGTATGAGTTAAACATGTCAATAACAATAATAATACAAAGTTAAATAATAAAAAAGGCAATATAAATGATGAGTTTTTTTAGAAATATAATGCTTATTAAATTAATAATGTTACCATCAAGTTCTCCGAGTATTTGAGTTTTTATAATTGTGACAGCTGTGTCAGCGTTCAAGGCCATTTTAAAATGCAGTTTAAAAAAAATAAATGGAGTTCTACGAATTAAACACAGAAACAATTAATACGTAATTAATATTAAGTACTAGAAATTACGTAGCATTCATTAATGGATGTAAAATGGCTTATTTGTTCATTTATTATTTTTTTTGGATTGTAATCAGTTTTTTTGCTTTTTTTTTGTGAGAAGACTATTAAAGTATGTTATCCCTTGAAAGCAATTTTATTTTTAAATTCTATAACACAATTAATATATTTTTTTATATATATAGTGTATTTTTTAATATTTCTATTTTTGAAACTGTTAATACATGGTGGAATTCCATTATAGTATATTATAATAAAACAAATATAAAACTTTTTTCCACTTTAATTTTTATTTGACCGTAACCGGGTTTCAGCTCGTTAGGGCCATCTTCAGACTGGTACAAATTATTCTAAATCTATGGTTTTTATACACAACATATGGGGGAGGGGAAGAGGGGTGGACTACAAGGGTTTAAATCAATTATCTTAATTACATTTGTTATTAGGTCGTTTTAGTAATTCTAGTATTCTAATAACCTTGGTTTTTTTTTATTTACTTCGATATTATTCGGGGGAAAAACCTTACAAGTAATATGACTTAGTACTGGTCTAATTTTATTGTCAAATCATTATTATATTTATGGTGTGTGGGAATTTTTAATTACTTTTGAAGGGGTACATGTTTGCATTGGAGTGGGAATGGTCATTATATAAACTAAATACATATTTACTTTCAACATTATTACGATAATTACAATGGGTACAACAACGGTGATTTAACAAAAGATTCTAATTGTTTATTCATAACAAAGTTAGGGTCTAATTTATTAGTTAAGCGAGTAATTTCTAAAGATTCTAGTTTATCGAGTTTATGCCCTTTATTACATGTATGGAGGATTTTAACGTCTTTGTCTTTATAAAACGAGTGTTTATTTTCTAATAAGTGTGATGCTACATTCGACAATTCGCCTTTGTCATTCACCCAGTTAGTAAAGTGTTCTTTAATTCTGGTTTTGAATGACCTCCCGGTTTGACCTATATAAACCGACGGGCAATTCGCGCAGTTCACTTGGTAAACTCCTGAGTTTTCAAGTTTTTCTCTTTTGTCTTAAAGTGGAAAAAAGTTTTATATTTGTTTTATTATAATATAATATAGTGTATTGTTACAATAATAGATATCAAATGGTATTACAGAGTAACATAGTATATACGAGGTGTGTGTGTATTTTCGCGGGCTGTGTACATTCGACTATCGATTTTTTTTATTATGTTGTTACACATGTGTTTATAAAATGTTAGCATTATCAGCCATTTTGGATCAGTGGTTTGTTTTTGACAACTGGAAAGGTTAGTCACGTTTTTGGGTGTTTTTGTATTTTAGTATTTCAATGCCAATGAAGAAAAATGACTCTTGAGTTTGGTGTAAGAGTTAAACATAATATAGTTGAATAACGTATCTTAAGTGAATGATTAGATACGTTTTGAATTGATGGAATTCAGTTTTTGAATAAGGATTTTATTATATTTTTTAATAATAGTAAATCCTTAAATTTTTTTACATCTTCAGGATGATTAATAAAATACTGTATCTCTTCGTAAATATAATTATTGTGCATTTGTTGTGTTGAAAATAAAGCAATTGAGATATTGTATTTATGCCTCAATTATGAATTTAATTTTTATTGTTTTAACGTCTTATCTTTGAATACTTTATTGTATGTTTTTTCAGTATTACTTTAAAATAAGTCTTTGAACCACCTTTATAGGGTTTACAATTTTTTCATGTGCACCTCCTGATCCGATAATTCCATAATGAATTATCGAGTGGACTAAAGCATAAAAAACATTTTATAATTATCTAACTTATGAGTATTTCTTAATCTAATAAATACAAATATATATTTCCTATTGCGCTTAACAAGCGTCTGTTCCATTTCATGTGTTGGTCTACAATTACTCCAAGATTCTTTATTTCAGTCATAATTACATATAGTTTTATTACATTTTTGGTGGTTGATCATTTAAATGTTGGAGTTAGTTCCGAAATTATTTATTGAGAAAAGAATATAATACTTTTTTGGCATTTATTGATGGCAGGTTTGTATCGAACCAGTATTTGGGGATTTACATATCATTTTTTTCATTTAATTTTACAATATCTTAGTCCGGATCTGTTACTATGATTATTGTGTTGTCTGCATATGAAATAATATTTCCAC
Source organism: Halesus radiatus (assembly GCA_022606495.2). Taxonomy (NCBI): domain Eukaryota; kingdom Metazoa; phylum Arthropoda; class Insecta; order Trichoptera; family Limnephilidae; genus Halesus; species Halesus radiatus. Next base: position 47,167 of record JAHDVE020008601.1, on the reverse strand, counting down.
TGAGGTTTTGTAAAAAAATATCGTTACATGATAAACAGTAATGGACCTAATACAGTACCTTGTGGTATACCAAAATCACTTGTCTAGACTTAAAGTGTGGTTTATTCTAACCGTCTAGTGAATCAATTGATGACGAGGTTGTGAAATATTACATTTATTGACAATGATTTCTGTTGTTATTATTACCAAATTAATAAATTTGTAAGAATATTTTATAAACGTTTTTTAACCAAAAGAAATAATGTTATCAAAAAAGGTTGATTAAAAATTCCTTAAAAGATCTCGGCGGAGACGCGATAATATCGAGAAGCTACTGAAACCTCTTACCACTTACCTGTATACTGGAAGTACACCACTCCCGCACCATGAAATATATGGAAAATAACGGAGTGCTCTCGGTATCACACATTCTTACAGCACTCTGTTTATGTTGATTCCTTATTTGCCCATTAAGGAGCCTGCTTACAGGGGGAGTACATGTATCTTACCAACATATACAATTTTTATATATATTATAGCTTTGCCCCTATACAATAGTCTACAGAAGTAAGCCATATGTACAATTATTTCGAATAAACTCATAATCAACAATGAAAAATATACTTTATTCATTTTGATTGTAATAGAATATTGGATGAAATAAGTTATACTCTTTTCTAAGAGGAAAGACGTCTAGTTGGCCGCCTCAGACAAAGGAGGGAAAAGCAACTTCAGAGGTTGTACGAGGAGAGGCTGGACCTACTATGGACTGATGCCGTTGACGAAGCGTGGGGCATTGACGCCTGAAGACGCCATGTCGATGCGATGGGTCTTCGACCCGAGTAGGACAAGAGGATGAAGATGTATTTTTTTTAAAAAGGGAGACAAATATTCCCTAGTTACGAATAACCTGACAATATTTGAAAATCTCCTACTACCATCACAGTAAGCGTAAGATGTTGCTTGGGTCATAAATGGAGGACTTAGCCAGCCGAAGAATTGAACTCACGACTCCTGGGTGAGAACCAAACGCGATGCCAACTCAGCCACTGACCGGTCATGTATGAATAATTTTTCTGCCTTTTTATGCGGTCATAAAATTTAACAGATTTTTAAAGTACACGACATAAGAAAGTTTTGCTGTTTGAAACCGATATTTTAAATGGAATTAGGAGATGAAAAAAATAAGTATAAATTTGTAACAATAATTTCAGGACCGAGTCATTAAAAAATTCTCTTTTACCTAGACTCCACACAGAAGGTAATACATTTTCAGAAATATATATATGTTCAACTGCTCGGATTACTAATACAAAGAGACGATTATTGCATACATCCTCAACAATTATTAATATACGTGTCTAGAGTATTAGTGAATGTGAGGTATGTTTAGAATATTCGTCTCTGTAGCTAATTACTTGGAATGGTACTTACACTATGTTATTCCTGTATTTGTTCATTATTTTATCATTTACTTACCGTGGTGTGTTTTGCACCTGTGTGACTATTATAACTAACTAAATGTGTAAAAGCCCATATAGGGCGTATATAATATAATAAATAAATAAATACGTTCGTCACTCCTGGACATATTGACCCCCAAATTCCTACCCAATTCTGGTACCTTTTCCTTCATAGAACTTCCTCACCTTAAAAAGACTCCCCACATAGCATCCCCAAAGATAACAAATGATCCCGAGAGAAAATGTTTTCCTCAGGGCCTCCTGTATGAAGTTAATGTTTAAAAAATCGTGCATTCCAAATTAAACGAATCACGTTCTGAAGAAGTCTCAAATCATATTGGTTTTCGTGAACCATTAAAGATGTTATGACATCGCATGGCAAAATGGCAAACGTCAATCACGTGGCTAAATCAATTACGTATCGTGGCGTAGTTTTTGTCCCGTAACGGGTAACGTTTTTTCGGCCATAAATTCAGAATAATACAATCGGAGGATTCTATCTAACATTGAAGGGTACGGTCAAAGCAAATAATAAATTAAAAAAGAAGTCGATTTAAATCAATCGAAAATATTTTTGTTGTCCCTTAGAGTTAGTGGAGTGTGACTGAATTTAAATAAGGCCATTTTACTTGAGTAATGGAAAATTATTAATTATCACGTGAGTTAAAAATATTATCTTCACTTACTCCTAATACCTGAAGGTGATGAGTTGATTGTATAAAGCAAATCATGTATTTTTGGTTTGAAAATTTGATCGCTTAGAAGTATCATAGATGATTTAAATAAATACTACAAGTAGAACACGCCTTGGTCTTTAACTGGGAATTTTTGGAGAGTCTTTTTATATGTATAAGACCTAAAAATTAACCCCTTTTCGGTTATTGTCATATTGTTTATTGTGGAAAATTAAGTTTTTTTGAATATTTCCGAAAACCATTCTAATATTTGTGCCCAGGCTTTACAAAATAAAATGATTCACGCATTTTGACTATGTTATTTTTTGCTTAAATCGAAACATGTGACTGGTGTAAAACGGAAATTTCAACCTTATCGCCACCTGCATAGGGAGTGCGTGATTTCGTTTGAATTTTACGAAACGTATCCCCTGAAATAATATAATTTAAATTAAATAGCAAAGATTGGATGAAACGAAGTGGGGTGAACAGTAACCAGTGATGCACAACCCGCGGCCCTCGAACCTATTCATGGCCCACTCGGCTAAACAAATTATCTAAAAGTTTGCGGTAAAAAATCTTCAACGGTTTCTGTTCTGTTTTACAATAAGGTTTAGCGGCAAACCTTAGTTTTAAAACAGTAGCTCAAAATAACAAGCTTTTTATATATTCTGAAAACGACAGAATTTTGTGGGTGGCCTTGTAGAGAAGGAGGTTTATGTGTATATCTGACTATTACCTTGTGAAGAGAGGTATTAAAATGACTAGAATATTTACACTTGTAATTAAATACGATACACTCGCTTTTACTTAAATAATTACATATCAGATGACGCGGTACTAGAACACTGAAGAAAGGTGTTGAACCGGACGGCGCTGAGGAACGAATGCAAGCAACTCGGCTCTGCAAGCGGGAAGCAGTACGGTATGCAGAAATATTTACTTAATAAGTACCTCCACAACCAGAAGTGCAATTTTTTTTATCAATATTTGAAGTATTTTAAAGGTTTCGGTTTTATAAAAATTCAACTTATTTCCTGACAAAGTTTTGTTTGGAATCGGACTTTCCCTGCTGTAAAAATCAACAACATTTATTGGTTTGCTTAAACCTACGGCACTTTCTTTGTACGAGCTATGGTTGCTATTTTGTTCCGTTTTATAAGAGTACGCTTATAAATATTGTTTTTGGAAACATATAAGTTATAGAATCGAGTTTTGTTATTTCATATTTAATAGTAAATGGTATCGCGAGAATATTTTGACTGTCAATTTTGAATCAGTAGCTAAAACTACAAGCATTATTTGTTATTTAATTTTTCATAATGATGAAATCGACAGCATTTATGTTTTGCCTTTGAAGACGAAAGTTTTTGCGTTTGTGCGTTCTGTGTTTGAGTTATTTAATTTATAATTTTTTGTAATGAATAATAAAATATTTAATTATTTATATACAATTCATGATTTTAAGTGAAATACGCCCTTTGGGTCCTAGTGCTGTTTTATATTAAAGTAGCAATAAGTTTTAACCCATTAAATAAATACATCATCATTTTTTAAAATATTTCTTCTAAAGGTAAAAACCATCAAATATATTGTATCAGTGACAGTTTTAATTTACATCTGAAAGGGTTAAGTAAGATAGATACTCGGGATTGAGAATAAGAAATCATTTTACTTTGAAAATCGGACACAGATAATGAAAGATTTCCCCATAAAAGATTTCAGGAAATCATATGGCTGCAATACTCCATTGACAATAAGACTGATGTCCACTAGAGACGGCACGAAGGAGCGAGAAGAAATTATTATAAAAGAGTGTTGTCCTTTAACAACGATTATCCAATGGCTCTCCTACATCACCTGTTACTCGAGATAATACACTGTGAAGATTAAATTCTATTCCACCATCCCAAGTAAAAATATACTTAATGTTATAGACAATAAACGGACATTAAAATGACTAAGTAGACTCTCTAATCGCATTCAAACACGTGCGCAGTAAAACTCAAGTAAATAAACCCCTAGGCTGCGGAACCCACTTATTTCAAATTTAAGTAAAGCAAGTAAGGCAAGTTTATGGCAGGCGTTCCTCAAGGTTCCATATTAGGTCCAATTTTGTATATTATTTATGTATCATTTATTAAATACGTTTTTAGACATATAAAGAACTTTGTGCATGCATATGATACTGCTTTGGTAATCTCTAGTAGTGATTTGCAAACATGTATGGACCTTTTACAAAAAGACTACATTGAACTTTTGAAATGGTCTCATGGCTCTGAATTAATTATAAATGCAAAAAAAACTAAATTGATTCACATGAAATCCCACACATGTAAAAGTATACACTACACTTGAAATAAAAACACATACTTTAAATTGTTTACACGATGGAATTCCTGCAATGTGTACATGTGAAAAGGTGAACTTGTGAAAACATATGTTTATTTGAAAACATATGTTTGATTGTTTTTTCAAGTGGGATTTACAAATAAATAAGGTTTGTGTACGACTAAGATCAATTGTTAATAGATTATTTAAATTGAAATCCTTTGTTCCAATCTGTACACTTGAATAATTTATTTATCATTAGCGGAATCTGTTAAGGTATGGAATTACAGCCTGGGGAATTTTCTGTAAAACAAACATCAATCATGTTCAATCAGTGCAAAATTCATCGCTTAAATTATTAGCTCATAAAAGTTTATACAAACAAAGGCATAATATTCCATACTTTTATCAGACTCAAAATTCTTTCAGTAAGATCAGTTCTGTGGTACACAATTATATTTCAGCACATCAATAACCCTATATATAATACAAATAGACTAGAGCACACTTACAACATTCGTCTCAATTTTAATGAAGCATTAATGGTTCCTAAGCATACAAACAAATATGGATAAAGAACTTTAGACCATATGATTCCCAGCTCTTTAAATATCTTATCCGCTGAAATAAAAAAGCTATTAAAACTAAACATTTTATAAATATATTGAAAACTTAGCCAGCTGAAAGAAGCTATTTGTATTAGATAATAAAGAAATATGTTTTTCTTTTTTATTTATTGTTGTCGTTTATCTTTTTTTTTATATAATTTTGATAATAATATTTTTGAGATATATTTACGTTTTAAATTTGTTGCATATGTTTTTAATGTTTTTATTTTTTTACACATGTACATTTTGTAACTTTAAGTGTAAATTTTCAGTTTTGAATAACAAGCTCTTGTTACAAAATACAAAAAAGAAGTTTATCGGGACTTTTTGCATCGTATTTTTTTTTGTAAAATGTAATAATAAAAAAAAACAGAAAACTATGAAATTATTACGACCCACCTACAAAAAATAATAAATAATAGGGATAGTTTAAGTATTAATAAAAGGTTGTAAAAAAAACTCTAGTTTTCAACTATTTGCACATCAAATAAAAATGCCCATGACGTGAATTCAAATATGGGAAGATAGGGAATCATATATTTTTGGGTAAATGGATTTTATTATTACTCAGGTAAGTATTCATTTTACTCCCCTTGGACTCCCTTTGTATTTTTGAAGTGGCGTCGGGCTTTAGATGGGTGGATGAGTTCTTTGTTGATAAGTTAGTCGTCATGTCTCCGTGTATTGGATTCACAATTTACTTCTCAGAGGAAGTCATAATCTAAAAATTCTGCCTAGGAATTCAAATGGACAAAATTTCTCAAGTTTTGGTTCTAGCGCTAGTTTAATCTGATTAATTTCCGTATGATATTTCTTGTTTCGTAAATACCTCGATTCTATAGTACAAGATAATAACTAATCAAAAAATTAAAATGTTGAGAATTTTTTTTGAAAATTTACACATTTTTCATTTCCGTAATTTAGAGGCACTGAATTCTACATTTTTTAAAATATGAGAAAATTAGTTTTTAATAGTTAACAATAAATAGTTAATTTTTCTGAGAGTCGTTTAGTGTCAAAATCACCCCAAGGACGCTCTACATCTTGTTAAAGTTTGTAGACTCTTTTCTATAGATATGTTTTTAGAATTTTCTTAAAGGCTTCAGAATTGCTTTCTGACCTCAAACCAAATGGAGGGTCATTCCAAGAATGTGGGACAAGTACATTGAAAGATTTGTCCCCAAATTTACCAGCATTTGTACGAGAGGGTTCGACAAGACTTTTTACGGTAATAATATCCACTGTTATTGGACTGTTGTCAATTAAATGCTGTCTTCTGGGTGATGCAATATACATAACTTTAGTTTTACTTGCATTCAGTTTAAATCTATTTACATAAATCCAATTTGATGCCTTTACTTTGCAAGGATCAGACATTTTAAGAAAAAAGAAATCATCAGCAAAGCTGTGGTAAATTAGTTCTCGTAAAGAAATGAATGGTTCCAGATCACTGGTGTACAATATAATCCGAAGTGGACCCAGTAAAGACCCCTGCGGCACACCACAATACAAAGAAAATTCAGAATATCTCTTACCCCCGCAAGCTTACTCTCTGATATCTCTCCAATTATAAGGTTATCTGCTTTAGTACAGAATTGTCAATGCCGTATTTGTGTATATAATTATAGAACAACATCTGGACTAATAATAATTATTAGCTAAGTTAGTTGAATGGGATGACTATTTTTAAATTGGAGTGATTAATGACCTTTTGAAGTCATTCGGTAGAGTGATCGTTAATATAACTATAATTTTTCTTATTATAAAAACGATTTTTCAGTTTCAGAGTTCAACAAGTAAAAATAGTAAGGTAAAATGTAAACATACGTAATTTTGAGGCTGTAATCGATTTCATTATATTTCCCTACAATTAAAACTCGGTGTACTTTCAAAACGATTAATTTGTGACTCATGAAATATTTTTCACATGACAATGTAATTTTTCACTCTAGGATTAGAGCATCAAACACACATATTTGGGACTTTATTTTTAAATGAACTAAACAGTCAATAAATCGCAAACGACATCTGTAAATACACGAATTTCAGAGAGAGTTACGAAAATTATAAAAACCCTTAATTTGGCCATTACCCAAAGATTAGGAACCCCTGTTCTTAAATTGTTTACCTGATTACGATCAATTGAAATATACAAAAAACTTTCCATTTTTTTCTAAAAATTATTTCTAAATACCAATGAACCCATAAAACATAAACTGGGTTGTAATTTTGTTATAAAAATTGAATTTAAAATGCAAATCCAATTAACTACAAAAAATTTAAGAATGTACCATTCATTTCAGTCTACATTACATATTTCACTTTTCTTTTATTCTCCTTCCTGCTGATATTCGAACACGTTTTAAGAGTTTTATAATTTAGATTCTGATATTACTTCTTGCACAATTTTACACCCAATAGCTACTTAAAATAACGCAAGTGCTTCATTTATCCTATTTTTTAGAGAATTGATTTTTTTAAAATTATTACATCGGTAATGGTATCTAGAAACAAGTTTGTATCTAACTCATTGAAAACTTTACAAATAATCTTGAAATAACAATAAAAAGCCTTCATTTTTCAGTACAGATAACACAGCTTCTTAGGGCGGGATAAAAAATAGTTACTTTGTTCCAGACAAATTTCAGACAGAAAGTGCAATTAACGCGGAGAGGGACGTCGGAGAGTTATTATTTATTAATTCAATACGATAAACATAATATTTTTAATAGAAAAATATTTTATAAATTTACATAGGCATTTATTTACATTAGCATTTATAAAAATTTAATCAGAAATATTAGTTTTTTCTGACCGTTCTATTGTATGTTTTACAAAATATTTAAAATACGAATATGATTTTTGAAGTGGAGAAAAGTATGTTTAATAATTTGTCGTTGCGTAATCCGCATTACAAAAAAAGCATTATTATATATAATATATTTGCTCACTGTTTTCTTCAATTACAATGGCGTAGTGCATCATGAGTTCTTGCCAACAGGTCGTACGGTTAATAAGGAATACTGCAAGGAAGTTATGCAACGTTTGCGTGAAGCAATGCGGCTCAATCATGGATTTTGCATCACGATAATGCACCAGCTCACACATCAATGCTTGTTCGTGATTATTTGGCCAAAAACAACACCGTAATCATGCCTCAACCACCATATTCACCAGATTTGGCTCCCTGCGACTTTTTCCTATTCCCGAAACTGAAGAGACCAATGAAAGGAAAGCGTTTTGCCACAATTGATGACATAAAGTCAGAATCGAAGAACGAGCTGATGGCCATACCGAAAAGCGCATTCCAGAAGTGCTTCGAAAATTGGAAGAAGCGCTGGCATAAGTGCATTATATCTGAGGGGGGTTACTTTGAAGGGGAGAAAATGGATATTGATGAATAAATAAATACTTTTCGAAAAAAATCAAAATTTACTCTTTCTTTTGAACACACCTCGTATATATGTCTCGAAGCAAGCTTAATTGAGGGATAAGCGGCTTGAAAAAGAATTGGTCTGGAAGTGTTTTAGGTTTCTAAATTTGATGACAAATTGATTTGAAAATTTACTTCTAGAGCTGGATGATATGAACCTTCTTTGCTTAGTGGAAATGAGGAATGACTTACTGATATGTTTTCTTTGTCCAATAAAATGAGATCTAGTATTTTGATTTGGTGATTAACTATTCCGTTAAATTGTTTAGGATTACAGAATGATAGAGTGTCAATGATGTCTGAGGTGATTGTATTTGTGTTTGTAGTGAAATGCAAGCGATTGTTCATTTCATCAGGAATCCAATGAAGGTTCGACTTATTAAAATCGCCAAATATTAAGATGTGTTAGTTTGGTGTTCTTAGGTATAAATTCCTAAGATTGCTTAGAAAGGAGTTTTCAATAGATTCATCTTTAGATGGTGGAAGATATACTGTGCAAATATTTAGTTCAACACTCCTGTTGTTAAGGTTATTATTGTGTTTGATTCACAAGTCCTCTTCTTGACTCTGCTTCTTCGCTCTTGGTTTTCTGATCACAGTAACCATGACCCCTCCGCCGTCTTTTTTGACTTGTGTAATCCATCGCCCTTGAATACTTCGTAGTGGCTATCTACTAATTCCTGGTCACGAAGAGTGTTGTTCAGCCATGTCTTAGTCAGACTTACTAATTGACATTCGTCGCTAAGGATGTTTTCGTAAATTTCATCAATTTTTGTTCTCACTCCCCCCGATTATCATATAAATGTAGTTAATCTTCATCATTATAAAATATCTGGATTATAAATATTATCCTAAATGAAAATCATCATTTAGTTAACTTTTTGCGGTATGTTGATATGTACGCACATCTGATTATTTATATATTAATTCCGGTAATAGTTGCTCTTAGTGAGAACGCACTATAACCTTAGATGTAAATGTTTTCCTCAGATAGCATCGCCCATTTCTTGTCGATGAAAAAGCGAAGTTGTGCTCTTTTGCAAACTTTTTTTGTTAATCTTAATATAGATTTTTCATTAGTTGTGAGGTTATTATGAAAATAGGATCATATTTATATATTTAGATACATAAATGTGCAGAAAAAATCATAATGGAGGTGAGCAAAATAATAAGTTTGTTTTTTTTAAGGCAAACATTTCCGGGTTACGAATAGGTAACTTGATAATATTTTAAAATATCCTACTACCATCACAGTAAGCGGAAGATGTTGCATTTGACGTGGTGGAGGACTTATCCAGCCGAGAAATTGAACTAACGACACCAGGGTGGGGACCCCACGCGATGCCAATTCAGCCACTGACCGGTCAAATTGTGGAATAATCCTTAACTGATCTAAGGATTAATGCATATAGAATAGTCACTTTTATAATTGTTTTTCAAAGGAAATAATTTTATTGAATTGAAAAATATCAACAGAACAAGTTTTATTCCTCACACGATGCTCTGTGAATAAGAAATGTATATAACATTATTGTGAGAGGAAACAACATGAAATGGAGTATGGAGTCTCGTGTCGTTTCTATTGGGTACACGATAATTAATCATACTCACTGGGTTAGGGCTGTGTAACTGCCTTATAACGATTTTAAATAATAATAAAATACCATAAAATTCCGTTCACTTTGACAATTCGGGTAATTTAAGTAATTGCATCAATTTTATAATTTAGATTTTAATTGGAGAATGTAATTTATAATTTATTTGCCTTAAAAAATTATGACGTATTCTATGTGAGTGAATGTTGTATAAAGGTGACCAAAAAGAGAAATTATATTCAAGAGTGCTTCTGACAAGTGTTATTACAGAGAATAAATTGTATTGATATATGCTCAAAAGGGAACATATGCTGACTGACAGTTAATTCTTTATTTTTTTTTTTAATAATTACAAACAGTGGCGCTTTGGCCTTATTACTATTCCCATCTCATGGTTTGATTTATTTGACTGAATTCATGCATAGATTACTAGCGGTTGTGTTGACGTCCTTTGGATTTCCGGTACAGACAACATCGCCACCGGAACCGGGGGACTGGAGACTAAAGACGGTGCAGCCCATAAGTACGCCGCGATAGCTTGAAGTATTCAAATGCTGCATCGTGAGTGCACCACTCTTCTAAAAGATGGAATATGAAAAACTCTGAAATTTTCAATCCGTGACCTTTATTGCTCGAACATAATATTGTGTGTAATATTTCATCTTAACACATGCTCCCTCTTTTTAAAAATAATATAAATCTCCAGCGCTTTATTTATTAATCGAGGCATTTATATTCCAATTAAATTAAGTTTTCCAGAAAGTCTAATCTATGACATTTTTAACTGTGTAATCGAATCTACTGTCTTATTTAAGATAGTGGAGTACAACCGGCGGCCCGCGATCCCATTTCATCCGGCCCGCGGGACTTCTCCTGCGGCCCACTTGGCCAACAAAAAATTAACAGCATTAATTTATTCGCTTTGACCTTGGGTCTAGAAAATTTGGCGCTTTATTAGCACGCACTGTAATTGATATTTTGACTGGGTTCCATTGTATAGAGGGGTACACGACCAAATGTTGTTTTTGAAAACATATGAGAGTTAGTGGAAGATACTCTCAGTATCGCCCTGGTTAAAGACCACCATTCAGAATTGAAACGTTGTTTGAAATGGCTTTTAGCCGTGTTTGGTGACCAGAACTCAATAGCAAGGTATTTCCCCCTTTCCCCACCTCCTCACCCCCTTCTCCTTCCTCTCCTCAATACCTTCAGCCTCACAACATTCCCTAATTGGGAATGCCATAGTCTCACTGGCTCCAGACATTTGGGAGCAGTTTGGGACTCTTGTGTGGTATTCATATAAAAAAATAAAAATAAAAGTTTTGATATTTCTTATTTTACAGAAATTGTTTGAATTTTCGGCTACCACAATTTGTCTTGTTTTACAAAATACGAAAGAGTACCACGACAAACTTCCCTGTCTTCAAGATTTGGAAATAATCAGCCGACTAAAATTACATTTTATTCATTCCAATTTCTGATTGACAAAACTTGATAGTGCTTGTTGATATAACCTCGGAGGAGGAAAACCTTTCGCCTGCTGCTCTTTTTTTCTGCATCCGGTGATTGTTTTCTTAGGGCGAGTTATATAAACGGACTACCAAATCTCTGTTACGTAACAAACCGTTTCGTTAACGGACCGTTATCCTACCGTTTTTTGTCTTTAATATTTGCCATTCGCTTGTTATCACTTTCACTGTTCGATAAGGAATCCATTTCACAAATGCAAATTATATATTGTATTTTTAATTTTTCTTCTTATTCGTATGGTGGAGGAGAGTTGGTGGAGGTAATAGTGGAATTCTGAGGTTATTCAGCCAGTCAACGGCATCGGGAGTCACTTGTTTCAACACACAGTTTTTCCATAAAGAAACTGATGTCTTCTTCATCTGTCTTTTTAATTAAAAAAAGTGCAGTTTTAAACAAGCGATCTTCGGATAACAACTGACAGCTGTCACATGGCCAATAATCAGACGAACGTTTATAAAACCGCAAAATCGGACGGTAGACCAAATACTCGTTAAAAATGGTATCAAGCGTTACGAACAGATGGTTATAAAACCGGACCTATATTGGTTACTATTTTACAAAATTCGAAAAGGTTACCCGGCCAAATTTTAATTGAAAATCCTGACTTAAAAATTATATAAAATTAATTTTGATAGAGCATCTAAATATTTAGCATTGAATTTTATAAAATTATTGCCCACGTAGGTACTTAATAATTTTTATTTTTAATAATAAATATATTGGCTTCAAACAGTTGGTGCGTTTGTACGGTATTCACAAAAAATATACATATTTTAAAAAAAATCTATACTAGCGACGACATCGACTGCAAAGTTAGCCCGCCAGCTAAAAAAGTTGAGCATCACTGACTGAAGGTCTATTTACCATGAAAGATTTTTTTTATTTCTCTCAAACAAAGTGTAGCTATATATAATTAAACAGGTTAAAACACATTTGAAGAATAGCGGAAACAGACATTTTGTTTAAATGTCGTAGATTTATTTACCTTTGACTGTATTTATTTGCAAACTGAATCTGAAACTTATTTCACTAAGATACTTTCCTTAAAGATCGATCTTGATAAAACTTGATTCCACATGACCAGGAAAAATAAGGCACTTAAAAAAAGAGACGAACGCCTGTATAAGGCAGTTTGTGTAATTTGTAGCTTTTTGTAGGCGGTGCCAAACAGCACAATGTTCCATTGAAGTTGTGATAGAACCTAACATTTTCAGTATTCAGTTACCCTCGGTTTTCCGAGCCGAGTTGACGTCTTGCGGCGGGCAGTTGCTTCCGACGTATGTTCGTAAAATTTGTGGTAACTTCAAAACAAGGCAGAAGGATAATTTGAATAACATTGGCATTCTACAAAGGCTACGCCAACATAAGACTTATTATCGAACACTAACTTTCACAAAGCCTTCATGAGTTACTATGCATGATGTTCTAAAAAGCAGAGTGAAATCGCGTTTATTTGTAAACAGACACAACTTCGGAAAAGAGGTAGGAAATTTATATTTAAAAACAATTTTTTTTAATACATCTGACTTTTTTTCATCTTCGTATTGGATGATATAGGCGAACTCCGTAGCATAGTGTTCCACAGTGGCGTGCATTGATTGTTCTATGATCAAAGGTAGGCTCTGTGTAGTTCTTCAAGTTCTGGTATTAATTGTGCACTGAGTTAGAAAATGTCCATTTTATTATCTTACTAAAAAAAAAAAATTGTCTTACAGAAAAAAAATCAATGTAGAACGATTGTCAACAACAAAACATTTTTATCAATTTTGTTTTAAAGATACGACCTTTTTTTAGGGCCGGCACAACTTTTTACCCCTTATGAACTGCACGCCACTGGCATTCTATGTATATATCTGACTATCATTCGGGAGTTTATGGGTTCGAATCCTTTATCAGCGCAAATTATAACACCGGTATGAAATAAATGTTGTAATGGTATTTTTTTTAACTAATTGTATAATTTTACTTATTTTGTTAATGTAAAAGAACTTGTTTATCTCTATAATTTTTATCCAAGTCCTTACTATTGTGACTTGTATATTATTACATATCTACACAGACATGCAGGAATAATTTTTTTTTAATATACTTGTCATTATTTTTAGTATGCTGCTTATTCTGATGAGGAAATCTTTGCTTCCGAAACATATTGATATTTATACATTAAAGAAGTGATTTGAACAAAGTTATTTTTATTAATTTATGAAACATTATTAGTATTATATGAATGATACGAGTAATTAGCTGTCGTTAGTCTAATAAATAAATAAAAAAATATATTTTCCCGTTCTTTCTAGTAATTTAGATAATCTATCTTAATACTTGAGTTGCAAGACACGTGTGTACTTCTATTCTAAGTCATCAAATAGATGTAAAGTAGTACAGCATATAAAAATAACAGTAAAAAGTATTTAAAATTCATTAAAAGCATATTTTTCGTTAAATGTCAAAAGAATAATGTAAAATATTTATATATATAGCATAAAATTTCCAAAAAACTCCGGAGCGGGTTTTGCAAATTCATGACTCATTTCATTTTCGAACAGGGTTGGGATTAAATACTCCAAATAAAAATAACCACCCCTTGTTCTAAAAACCAACGTTTGATAAATAAAATATTTTGTTAAACATTCTATTTTGTTATAAATACCCGGAACCGCTGAGAAATGAAAAGAGAATTCATTAGTTTTGTGAAATTGACAAATACCGTTTCGTTAAAATAACCAGAACATTTACATGGGAATAATTCGTTCCGAAGTGGAAACACTGAATGACAAATTTGATTATGAAATGGATATCGATAATTCATGAAAAATCCTCCGATAGGATATTCTGCATTTGATATTGGATTTCTGAATACTCGCTCTTTAGTTGCTCGCCGTGAAAGGGGTGGAAATTGGAATAGACGGCGCGTACACGAGAGCCTTAAAAATAAAGTTTTTTATAGCCGTTATAAAGGTACATATTTTTTACGGAACACGCGCAGCTAAAGCTATATATTTGTAAGGAATGACATATTTATTACAGCTACTACTTGTTTGAGTAGCAAACAAATACATTAAAGAATATTGGTGAAGTTTAGTAGGTATTTTTGTTTCAAAGCTGCTTTTTCTTAATAACTTAGACGCGCCGGCCAGGTTAAGTTTCTACCCTAACTAACTGCGGGCTCTTTTTTAAGTTAGTAGAAGTTTATTTACATATCATCCGGAACGATTGCTGGACACGAGCCTCTTCAACATATAGTCTTTATTCAGTCACTTTTACCCTCTGCTGATGCAACATTCACTTCCATATACCAGGCTTAGTATCAAAACTCTGCTGTGAACTTCTAACTTCATAGCCATTTTCTTTAATATCTTCTTAATTGTCACTATTGCAATTCATTTTACATTCTTATTCAAACATACTTTTCAAGAGCACAAAATCATCGACTTGTTCCAAGAATTCCCATTTATAAGCGCTCTTTCAAATCATTTCTTTCCAATCCTTTGATATTTCTTATACAAAATGGAAGTTAAAAAAAATTGAATTGGTGATTTTTCTAGAAAAAATGTAAGAAATATTCCTTCACATTAATATTAAGATATTTAAAAAGAAATCATAATAAAAAAGAATATTTTTTTAATAAAAATATTAGGATTAGTATTCTTCATTTCAATTGTTATCTTAAAAAGCTTAGATAACCAAGAAATTAAGAAATCCTATAATAAGTCTATTATAAAAAAATAAAAATTAAACTCTCTTAAAGCCCCATATTACATATGCTCCCGTTCATCACTCCCTTAATCTCTATTTCTTCCCCCCACGTTTTACTAATCCCTAGTCATACCCCCCCACCCCACTTCGATATCTAATAAATATATTCTCCCATAATTTTATAATATTGTTAAGGTTGTATATATTTTCGATGATAAAGGAACGGTTTTTCGAAAACCGGTAGGCTTATAAAATAAAAAAAAGTGGGGATTTTTTTTTTATTATATCATTTAATCAATATATATACATTTACCAGGATAAAATCATTTGTAAAAATAGCTTTTATTCGTATCATCGCTTGAATTAAATTAAATTATAAATTTCCTATGATCCTCAGAAAAGGGTACAAGAAAGTTCAATTTATTTTATCGAACGTAACTACGCGAAAAGGTAATTGTCCTTATCGTTCTATTATCATTAATTCATTTGTTGAGAAGGAGGCTTTATGTTTATTTCTCTTTTCCGGAGGACATTTAACGCGTTTTATTATACGCACCAGTATCTAAATATTATCGTTATAAACGAGTTCAAACCAGTTTGACGCTTGCTTGTGATGCCATCGGTGTGGACAAATACATTCAAACATTCGCCCTTTAAAATGATCTGTTGATAATTGACCCGTTGCAAGTATGGCCATATTTCAGTTTTTAGTCAAATAAAACAATCTGGGTGACATTGCTATACATCAGATTGAACTCGTTGTTAAAAGGGTATTATGAACATTGCGCGAGTATTATGCATATTTCATAGAAAAACAGATATCCAGATTGATAAATTTTCGTAATGTAGAGAGTGCATAAAGTAATACACTGATAAACATAAATTCTTCAAACATATTCCATTATGGTAGTGTACATTTATTAGAATGGCAAAAATCATTTAACAAGTGTGAAATCATCTTTACTACCTTTTTCTATTTTTTATATGCATACCGCACAAGGGTCCCAACTGCTCCCAACCGTCTGAAGCCAGTGAGACTATGGCATCCACAATTGGGGATTGTTCTGAAGGTATTGGGGAGTGGAAGGAGAAGGGGAAGAGGAAAGTGGGGAAATATCTGGCTGTTCAGATCAGGTCACCAAACACGACTAAAAGCCATTTCAAGCAACGTTTCAATTCTGAATGGTGGTCTTTCACCAGGGCGATACTGAGAGTATCTTCCACTCTCGAGCGTGCGCAAATATAGTAACTATTATTTTTAAATGAATTAACTGTGAAACGGAACAAATTAATTACATAAAATTTACTTGCGCACGCCGGGATTTGAACCCGCGACCATCGGATTCATAGTCGAGAGCCATGGAGGCAGTCTCGTGGATTCAATTGGCATGTCAATTGTGCTGGAAACTGTTTATTAATAAAAAAAAATAAAAATACAATGACTGTATATGGCATGCACAGAGTTTGTAATCAGGGTAGGAAGTAGGAAAAACAGTGAATTAATTGATATTTATAAAAATTACCTCATAAAACACCCTTCGTGCAAGCTGCTGGCTGTAGTCCATGTTGGTTGGGATTACCTAAGCTACATCAAATTTTCCAAATAACTCCTTCATTTATTCATATTACAAGCAAAATACTGAATACATAGAATAACCATATTTAGAAAGAAAGCCAACATGATATATCATTATTAAGTTGTTCTATTTAATAAATGCACTAAAAGATGGCGCTGATTGCTATATTTACCAGCATTGTCGAAAAGCACTGCCTTTTAGCTATTAACACAAACGAGTTGTTCCTTGACGCATATTGCACACGCATGTACTTTTGAATGTATAGAATAGAGTCAGGGTTTGAATATGACGTGAATGTCATTTTGTACACCTAGCAATAATTTAATACATTTTAATATTATTACATTTTTATGCGAGTAAGGTAGGGTAGGCAGTGACGGCACGCCTCTGATTGTAGGTATCATATTGCCTAGATGGCACACTCCACCCGACTTATTCATCATTTACCAAATTATTATAAATTCAACAATTAATTACCAAAGAAACTTACAAAACGATTTTATATTTTACGAAGGTACAAATAATGATGTAACCGATACGTAAAGAATCCCCCGCACTCGATTTAGGTATTCAATTATGTAGTTATAATAAAGAATAATGAATTTTTAATTTTTTATTTCACGTGTTAATTTATTAACGCTTCAAAGATATATTTAATATAAGCGAGCAAGTATTTAATTGAAAAGTCAACAGAAAGAGGAAACCCGGAAACGCAGAAAACAGTACTTAATAGAGTTTATATTTCCCGGCAATGACAAGTGCCTATCAACTGGCAGTTGCCTTCCACAAAGAACTTTAATTAAAAATACAAAGATGACATCGTCCTCTGAATTTTAATTTGAGAGCCTGGTACGTTCACACCGAGTCTCACTAGAACAAATATTATTTTATGTTATGAAACGGAAATTAGTTTTCATGACTTAGAATCGGAACTGAGAAAGTTCATAATAACGAAAACCTTTGATTTACGAGAAGAATAGGATGGTTCCTATACAAAATCAGTCTTTGCCAAATCATTTTTTTTGTCTACATTTTTATTTTACACTTATTAGTAGTTAATTCAATAGTTTACACTAGTTTTGTGATTACTTATGCATTACAGGATGAATAACCCTGTAATTAATAATCTTGCCATGGCTTTTTTTTCACACGCAAATTTCAACCAATCGATTGATTTTATGATATCGATGTTTTAAGATTCATGCTTGATGTGTGGTAGTGAGGCATGAAACTGGCAGAGGAAGGATGAAAGTAGACTAAATGCTGTAGAAATTCGATCCCTGAGGCGTATGGGTGTTAAACCATGTATGACCGTGTGACAAATGTTGAGATTCGCAAAGAATGAGAGGCTGATGTGAGAGCATGATGAGTAAGATTAAGCATTTTAAGTTTAGGCATGTAGAGCGGATGAACAAAGAAAAGAGTGTATGGAAAGTATATAACGAAAATGTGAATGGAAGAGGAAGACATGGTACGATCAAGGTAACCAAATATTCGGGACATGTCAAGAGTCAGAATAATGAGTATGTATGAATATGAATGAAGTAAGGATTGTGTGCCAAGACCGAGTTATTTGGCGGTCTGTCCTCTCAGCCTACCCCTGCGAGGAAACGGCTTTATGGTTAGTTAGTTAGTTTAAAGTTTCAACATAATACATTATTTAAAAAAAGCGATACAATCGATAATCCACCAGAACCTTTTATTGAAGTAAGACGGTGGACCTGAGATTTTGTTAAGTAGTTGTATGCACTTTGAAGAAAAATGTGTGTTTTATTTTATTTTGTAAAGCCTAGGCTTAAATATTTTCACAAAATTTGGTAATATTCTAAAAAACTAAATTTTCACAGTGAGCGATATAACAATATCTGCAAAGGGGTTTGTAAGTAGGAAATTTTGCTCTTTTAACCTTTTTTTGAAGTCTGATACCCAATAAAAGTGGCAGATTAAACGAAAGTCAAGGTGTGTTTTACTTGCAGAATTTAATTAAATGATTTTTCTAACTCATCAAATTTTAAAACCAAAATCACATGATTTTGCATTACTTTGCATTGCATCGCCTTAATAACCAATTGTTTCATAAGTGAGTGTTTTAATAACGGAATGTTTTATTAACTGCATGTTTTAATAACCGAATGTTTCAATAGCTGAACGTTTTAATAACAGAATGTTTTAATAACCGAATATTTTAATAACTGAATGTTTTAATAACAGAACGTTTTAATAATTTAATAAATGAATGTCTGTAACTGAATGTTTTAATAACTGAATGTTTTAATCAACGAATATTTCAATAACTGAATGTTTCAATATCTGAATGTTTTAATAACCGAATGTTTTAATAACTGGGGTGTTGAGGTTATGATGAATATACCGTGAAGCGTTTCTAACATACAATTACTGTTATATTTTGTTAATTTTTTTAATAGCACCGCTCGCAATGCTAGTAATAACAATAATTTTTTTCATTTATAAACTATTGTTGTAGTGAATAATCACCCTACGAAGTCCAACATCCCAATACACGATTTTGTGCGTTGCATTAATCTTAACCCTTTGAGGACAGAATAAAAAATATTTTACTTTACACATTTTTATTTCTAGAAATTATTTACAAATAAGTGTATATAGAAAATTATGAGAAGAAAATGTTTAAATCATGTCCTGATTATCCTCCACTATTTCTGTTACATAGGCAACACATATTGCACTATGGCTTTAACTAGAAACCAGTAGGCACTTAGACAATCTATTTTAAATTGGTGGTTAGCAGCAGTAACCAGCTGTCCTGAAAGGGTTAACCCTTAGTTAAATGGTTTAATGGTTAATAAAGAATTTTTAATGACAAAATTTTGTTTGCCTAAAAGCATTAAACAACCAACCCAGAACGTGCGTACTTTAGTTTTAGTTTATGTTAAAGTACGGAGAAAAAATCTATGAATTTTATCGATTCATAAATTTTTTCTTAACACACGAAAGTACAAAATTTTGTTTCCTTTTCAGATTTCACTATAATATTTACTTATGTAAATTATGTATAATCCATAGTAAATCATATAATACGACGGAGTAATTTTAAGATTTTTTTCATCAGACATAAATCAACAATCCGACACCGCTATCAAAACGCCGGCCTCAAACCTTTTTGTTTGAGGACCAATCAAAAGATAATAGACTAATGGAAACCTGAAATATCATGTGAATTTGAACAAATAAGTCGTATTTCTTTAGTATTTTGGATATATATATATATATATATGTTAGCATAATAACGTTTACGTATCAAATTGATAAAAAAAAACTCATTATATTTCCATTCAGAATCGAAGTTTATATTAAAGTATAAATAATAATCGAGTTTTCTCATTACCTTTTAGAAATAGGATTAAATAAATTTGACGTACTTTCAAATATGAATACTTAAAGTATTATATTATTGAAGAACGGCAAAGCTCTAATCAATGTCTCTGTAGGTATTAACGGTTTTTAAAATTTCTCTTTAAAAAATTCTAGCGTTTTTTGCCCGGTTTTGTATTCACGTTCATCGTATAAATACCTAGATAACAGTTGCTCCTGTATTAAATCAAAAAACCTAATTAAAATTATATAAGTTGTAAGTATTCATTGTGCGTGTTCACATTTCACAGTGGCTCGAAGCGGTTAACAGTAAGGATGCTTCAACTTTATTTGATGTGGGCGATATAATAGAGTTTTGTTTGATGACAGTGAGGTACTGAAACCTAATATCTTATTATTAACGTAACTATTGTTATTGATAAAAAATATATAAAAATACTTTGATTTAAACCACTGCTCTGTTTAATACATAAATATCAACATGTTTCGGAAACGAAGCTTCCCTCACCAGGATACACGGTATACTATTAATTAATAATGACGCCGTAAAATAATTATACATCTATTGAAGAAATTACTGTTATTGCATTCTAATGTAACCTTTTTTTACAGGCGAGATGTAGCAGAAGGCAGTAGGAAGGTCATGAAGTCAGCAGTGCTCTACCCTTACGGTGCGCTGCAAGGCGGTGGTTGCTGCCGGCTGCACGCCAAGCATGCCGCTTACTGTAGTGCCCTCTATACCCTGGTAAGTTTCATCTGCACCGACTGACTCTAGTGGTATATTAGAAGTTTGTGAAGTTATAAGTACTCTGGTAATGTCTATGTCCATGAATGATAGGTCTATACAATGTTTTTAAATTCACCGCTTCTTATACGTTGTCTATTTGAAATATTTATGTATACACACTATAATTTCTTTAATACTATCATAGTTTGCGCTCTGAGTCTTACATTTAACATATGTCGTATATGGGTACCAGTATGGTACATGGATAATATCATAAAGTGGTTTTCCAAGTTAAGATGCGGCGACCAGGTGTCTTATCTATACTTCTGTCTCAAAAGGCGAGATATCACTGTTTATCTCACGACCCTTTTCGGCGAGAAGGTACTGGGTGCTAACGTAATATTTTGAGAACTATCTACCAAGTTGCAAATCCGTCTTTATTGGATTGAAAATTTGACGCAGAAAAATACTAAATAGGTTAATAAATATCAAGCTCTTAAACCAGTTGTAAAAATATTATTAACGAGTTCAAATAGCTTATTTCCACAACGATATCACGCAACACACTTAAAATACAGATCATGTTTTATGAATGAAGTAGGTATTTAATTATTTCCACGAATGGCTTTCTTTAATTAAGTTTCTTAGACATACTATTTACTATTCGTAGTAGGCCCTTCTCGTATCAAGAAGTACTTAGTCTCTTCCTTTAAGTCTTAATTACTTAAAAAACAAATCATTATAAGCTCAGTTTCCTGGTGTTGCTGGTAAACACTACTTAATTACCTTTGCGTTCATATTTTTCTCAACTGACTGAATTGAATTATTTAAATGAGTTTTTTTCAATACGTAAATATCCAATGATATATGTTTTTATTTTCCTCTTAATGTAGGTATTTTAATTCACGTAATAATCTTAATTTCGTGTATAATTATGGGAATGTTTACTAATTGGCGTTAATTTGGCACTATAATTGCGGATTAGCTAAATTGTCAGAGCAATTTCCAAATAGTACAAACAATTAATAGTAATTATGAAAATAACATCAATAATTGTCAATGAAAATACGAAACAGAAGAAAACTAAGAAAATAAAGAGAAATACGGTCACAATTGAGACTTTAACTCGGAACCTCTTGTCTATCCGGGATTTGCATCTCTACCAATTAAGCTACCGAGTCCACGATGAATACCGTCACCTCCATCAATCTCATACTTCCTCCGAGAATTACTAATATTATTTTTCAATTATCTCCCATATATTGGATGCTATCTTTGTATGAGAAGACAAATTTCTGACAAAACATGATTTTGCCCAAATATTGGATCTTGAATATACTTGTAATTTTTTTTTACTGGACAACCCTTTGGCTTATTGCAAGACTAGAATGAATATTAAAATTAGAAATATCTCATTAAAGCTATACACTTCATTGTAATATTAATTATTGAAAATAACATCAATAATTCTCAATGAAAATATGAAACGGAAGAAGACACAGAAAATAAATTATTATTTCAATGAATTGTAAAGCGTCAATAAGTTATTTCTCATTTTAATAAAAAATCAATTACAAATATTCAGTTATAAATATAAGTAAATTCACCATAAAATTCTTTTGAAATTCTCAATGTTTTATGAAAGCTTTTTATTGAAAATTCAATTAACGTAAAGAAATAATTAATTTATCATATATAATTAATAACAAGAAGTTGGTTGCCATGATTATTTTTAATATATAAATATCGACATGTTTCAGAAGCAAAACTTCCCCCATGAGGATATATAAAAATGTGTGACAAGTATAGAAAAATAATAATAATAAAATAACATATAGACAAATTACAAATATAAACAAAAATTTAATTATAACTGATGAAAGTACGTAATTTATTTAAAATGTAAAAATAAGTGAGAAAAAAATTTTGAATATAATTTAGAAATTTAAAAAAAGATTTATTTATTTATTATCAATATAAATAAAATCAATAAAATGACAAAACATAAAAAAAAATTAGTTATCAGTGTAAAAATTTATAATTTTTTTATTAACTAAGTAAAAATTTCTAGACATTTTGTTTGAAGAGTTTTAATCACTGTGTATTTTTGTTACTTAATTTTATTACTGAGCTACCGTTTTCGATACATTCGTGACACCGTGACACCGTGATCACCGCGACACGGACGTGTCGAAACCGGTAGCGCAGTAATAAAATTAAGTAACAAAAGTACATACTGATTAAAACCCTCAAAACAAAAAATTATTACAATAATATTCTAAATATAGTTATTAATGTGAAAATAAATTTAAGAGATAATTTTTTTTAAAACATTATTATTTATTTTTCATACTAAAAAATCCGAAAAAATTATGTACACAAAGTAATTAAGATTTCAACACCATTAAAGTACTTAATTCACTGAGAGAAAAGCTTTCTACAAAAAAATCCTTCCATGCTGAATAATTCGGAAATATTAGCGTCAATATTATATTAATGTAAAATATATACATATGCCTAGTCAAAATGATAAACAGTCAACATAAATTAGGAGCTGAGGTTAAAACAGCGATATTTTAAACACCGATTGAGTAATGTGGATGAAATGTTTTTGCTGTTGTAAATTTGCTTTGAAAGCATTTGAAATATTTAGAATTCCATAAAAAAAACTTGTATATGTCGTGATATTATTTAAGTATATGTTTTACAAATCCTTAGCTACAAATTGCTTGTCCCGTTGGAGTGACATAAAAGACAACTGATTCGTACATTCAACTGCACACATATACCTACGAACATTGTATAAAATGGTGCCTAAGTCTTTGCGATTCTGAGAACCTCTAATAAGAAATGGATATTTCGAATAAATTCCGTCAAAGAGACGAAACCGAACGGAGTTTTTTGAAAGTGCCAATAAATTCCTGTTGGGCCCGAAAATTGCCGAACATTCCGAATAACGTGTTTCAGGATTGGGAAAAAAATATAATCTTTTTTCTCGACTATTATATCGGTATGCCATGTGATATATTGCCCTTAGTTTTTATACATTATTTTTTTATCAATACTTTTGTACATGAATCAAGAATGATAATCATAATATACAATTGTTTGGCACTGCGTACCACATTTGGATCTGAATTATAAATCATGAAATCAGTTAAAAAATGTATACTGAACTCTAGTGTTATTAAATTTACACAGCTATTTCTATCTGGAATGTCTGGGTTAATCCTACAATTCACTTTGCAGCGTTTATTATACAAGGAGTTATAGAGTTTTGTAATTTCTCTATTGCACATTAAAATGAATAGAAAATATTTTTTAATTAAAAACCTAAAGTTTTTAAGACAAGATTTTTGTGCATAGCGCAAAGGGTAACAATTATTTTTATAAACAATAATTATTAGCCTGAAACACTCATCAAATTGAAAAAAACCTTTCCGAGCAAAGATAAATGTCGCCGACAGGACTCGAACCTGCACCCTTCTGATTGCTGATCAGATGCTCTACCATTGAGCTACGTCGGCTTATCGCAAGCCCGCCAAGTTAATCAATATATACTAGTGTTTAATTCAATAATTACTGTTTTTATTGTATTTCACCTGTAAACAACCAACTTTATTAGTATGAGAAAGGCTTGTAACGGCTAAATCCCTCAATAGATGGCGTCGAGACAAATTATGTCTACATTTTATTGGTGAAAAATGCTGATTCCTGTCGACGGCATTTATCTTTTCTCGGAAGGTTTTTTCAATTTGGATGAGTGTTTCAGGCTAATAATTATTGTTTATAAAAATAATTAGGAAATATTTTGTTTAAACCACTATTTAATATATAAATATTAACATGTTTCGGATGCAAAGTTTCCCTTATCAGGATATGCAGTATACTGAGAAACAATGACAAGAATAGACAAATAATAAACTTAAACAATTAATGAAAAAACAAAATGATAATATCGAAAAATATTAAATAACAAATTTACATTAGATACCAAAATTAAAAAAAAATTCTAATATGAAGTATTTTGTTTACACCGTAGTTTAATATATAAATATAATAGCATTGCATTAAAAATAAATTAAGAAGTAGATTTAATCTTTCACTGCATACTGTAACATATATCTGAAATAGTTAAAGTTCCCAATAGACAAGGGTATTAATAATAATATTCAACGAGCCATAAAACAATAAAAAGTCATAAATAATCTTGTGTTATTTTATAAAAAAATATTGCCTATTTCAATCCAATGTTTCGCATGAGTAGGTTGTACAATGATATAGAATGTGACGATATAGACATCTTATATATAGTCTCGCATATTTTAAAAAGCAAATTAGCCATCTTCTATCACGTCATGGAAAGTAACGGTGTTATTTAGAAAAAGTTAAATTTGCGTTTTTTTTTCTCAATCTATATCTTATATATGGTTTTATTTTTATTATACATACCTTATGGAGTTATTAGAAATGTAATACAATTTTTTCTTTTCTTTCAACCGAACCTAAGACTATGCACCCTGTGAACATATTTAACCGGATCGCACTTCCCAATGCTATTTTAATAAATTTGATCATTTTAACACTTTGTAAATGTTCCAAAACAAAAACAGAATAATAACTATTATTTTTATTTTTAACTAGCTGATGTGTACCCGGCCTTGCTCGTTTTTTTTGTTTGTTTGTAATAAAGTTATGAAGTTGAAATTTCTCGCTTGTCATTTGGGTGCCATAATTGATTTGACAGCAATCTACTATCTCTAAACAAAGAAACAAAAAAAACCTTTATTTGAGAATTTTATTTCATTCCAAAAATTTAATTTTTCAAAATGTGTTTCAATAAAAAAATAGGTGTATTATTCCTACTTGTGTTAAATAAACCTTCTTTTGAGTATGTAATCTGTGCTTGACCAGAGTGGTATATCTATGGGCTAACCTAAATACAACACGGCGGGTTCAATGTTTTTCATACTAATTTTAAAACGTTAAAGCAACAGTTTTACATATTGGATTTCAGTCAAACTACTCTCTAAACCTTCCCGGCACTAATAAAAACAAACTATGCTATTTTCAGTGAAACCCGTTGAGTAATTTTCGAGAAAATCGAGGACAGACAGACAGACAGACAAACATTAATTTTTATATAAAGATTAAGCGTGTAATATGTGTCAGTTTCGGTAACACAATAAGGTTTTTACATTACTCCTGCGTAATAATTTTGTCAATTTTTTATTAATTTTTATTATTTAATTAATTGATTATTAAAACGAAAGCAATTTACATTTTTTCCCTCTACGTGCACGTAGAGAGAAAAATATTTTTAAAACGTAAGAAATTAGCGATGTAATTAAATGTAATTTGTTTTCTCCTAAATAAATTAGTCACGCAGTGAAGGGTAAAATACAGTTATATTAATTGTTTTTAGCGAGTTTTAAATTTCTTTAATAAAATACATAATTGCAGTATGTATTGTATTATTAAAATTTAAAGATTCAATAATTTTATGAACGCAGACGAAATACGTTACAAAATAAAACACCCACGAATCATATATTATTATATATACGAGTATACAGCAACGGATTATTTTTTCGCAGTACCTCATATTGCTTCATTCGACTTAAATGTTATACGAGAAAAAGGAAAAACGGTAATATTTAAAATCCCGTTTAGGTACGAAAACACGTAGGCACTGTCAGATTAAGGATTTTGATATGACGTGAATATAATTTTGAAGGGTTTACGCAAAAGGTAATACGACTTGATCTAAGTGGATCATTTAAGAAGCTGGGTAAACTCTTTCTTCAAAATTATATTAAAAAATATATTGTATTTTGTTTGTAACAGCTATTATTGCCATAATAGAAAAAATGGTATGTTTTTCAATCATGTTTTTGCTTTTTGTTCTGTCAGTACTATTCGAATAATAATAATGATAATTTTATTTATACAGGGTGTATCAGCACGTACCCGACAGACTTTAACCAGTGATTCCTAAGCATATTTGGAGTAAAAAAATGCAGATGTCATTTTGCCGTCCGATTGTAATACATTAGTATCCATAGATGGCACTGTCTATCAGACGGTTCAGCAGATAGAAAGAATATTACCATAGTATAACTAGGAGCTTAGCTTTCTGGCTTTCCAAATAGATTATACATAATTTCCGTGCATGTTATTTAATAAATAACCAACTGTTTGTTGTAAATGAGTTTTTATTATTACGAGATAAATATATTAAGATATTACTCAATTATACTGGGTATAACCTAGCGCATCACGTGATATGCACTCCATCTCTTTCCAGCAGCACCGTACAGACGAGACGGAGCGCGAATCATGTGATGCGACGTATGGCAATGTGATCAATGGCGACGCGTCATCGGACAGCAAAATTAAATCAACGTTTTTACTCCAAATACGCTCCGGAATGGCTGGTTAAAGTCTGTCGGGTACATGGTGTTATATCCTGTTTTATAAAGGTTCACCTCAAGTGCTATTCTAGAGACGGAAGGGCTGATAAGAGATTTGATAGAAAGGTGAATGCAGGAAATTCGATTAACAGAAGACAGACATACTTGTATCCTCTCTGTCTATCTCTACGGGGAAATGGCGCAATGGTTAGTTAGTTAGAAAGCAGAAGTCGCTAAAAACTGGCCAAAGGAAGCAAGAATACCAGTCCACGTTGGAGTACTGATACCAATTCTGATATGTGGTATCAAATCGGTGGAGGAATGACGAATGTGGATTGCATTAGAAATGAGATCCCTAAAGCGAATGTGTGATAAAATTACACACACAGGACCGATGGCGTGAAGTAAATAAACTTTAAAAAGCTGTGCCTACTAGAAGAAAAACAAACCATAAAAATTAAACAAAACGCAAAAAAATACGACACATTTCTAATTAAAATATATATTTTTTGATGAGGTTGGAAAGGAAGATGTACGCTCATTTATCCAGTTGGCTAAAATTAATACCCGTACTTGAAAAACTACACATAGTCTACATTTAGTCATAGGGTAATGCACGCCACTGGATAAGGTAAATTTTTATGATTTGGATGTGTAGGACCGTCAGAAAGAAAAAAAATGTCACGACAACACACATTGCCGTAGGGGATGAAAGAAGAAATCGGGGACGCCAAAGAAAGACTCGGTGAGATTAGGTGGATCAATAAAAGAGTACCTAAATAGGCACAACACACATACATATGATTAGATATATGAAGCAAAGGGATAGTTAGATATTTTGACGCCATGGTTAGTTAGACACTTTTTGAGGTAACATATATACATCGTAAGCCCTTAGATCATGGTTGTCCAAATTAAGAAAAGTCAAAATACACACACGTGCACATAAAAAAAATCTATCCTAAAGCGGTACCCGCATTAATTAAACAGTTCAAACAGTACCACCTAATATACTGAAACGTTATTCGTTGATATACATATGTTTGAAAAAAAAAACTTCTAATTTTTTTGCTGTGGTGATTGCGCCTTTTATTTTAGTTTGTGCTTTGGCTAGCTCCTTTCTCCAGAGATCTCTGAGTTTGGCTACAAATGTTCTTGGTAGAGTTAAAATTAACGTTTTCTACTACAATAAAAAAAGTAACAGATCATATATTTTAGTGTACAATAAATGGGTAAAATGAATGTTAAAATAAGTTATATTCATTTAATTAAAAAAACATATTTTACCAAAATTTCAGTGGTCTCCTTGTAGGAGTTAAGAATTCATAAAAAGCTAAATCGAAAGTTCTTAAAATTCTGCGGGGTATAGTTGTTTTTGCGCGAACCGTATATTTTGCTTTCTGACAGCACTGTTAAATTTTGTTAAAATGCTTTCATAAGGCAAAACAGTGATTACGTGTAAAATAAATTTATAGAGCTTTCAAAAAAAAAGAAATCCGTTCTCATTTAAAATAAAAAAAATATATTTTACGATTATTCATAAAATTTAGGTTACTTCTCAATCTTGGATTAATTCGCTCATAAAATATGGTCGGACTTGTAGAACAAGTAATATCCGAAACAGAGCATCCTTTAACTTGTAACAGCCAACTTATTTAAAACAAAACATGTTTTTAAGATACTAAGGTTTAATTAAATAATCCACAAAGTTTTCCAATTAACATTCACTGGCTTCAAATAATAAAATACGAAAAGTCAAAAACACGCGACTCGAAGAGATAAACAAAGGATCTTTGTGAATTTGATAATGTTTTGAAAATTACATTGTTGAGAAAAATGTTTTCGGAAAGGTAGAATTCAATATTAAAAAAGTAATTGGTCAATTTAATTTATAAACGTAATAATGTTATTTTTCTTTGTTCCAGAATATTTCCATCCTTGTTGTTCTTCTCTACACTTGGAGGATAGGAGTCAACATGAAGAAATACGGAGAACTGGAGGATGTATATTATGGTAAATTTTCTTTTATATTTTTTTTCTTCAGATATTTATTATACATAATTAAGAACATTGTTTACATGGTAATATTGGTGTGTATTTAAGTACTAAAATGTTTTTATTTAAATAATCCTTATAGTTTTTTTTTTTAATTAATACCTCCCTAATTGAGAAATTCTCGTGTTTAGAGAGGGAGTACTAATATTAACTGTTACACATTTAATAATTTCAACAGTACTATGAAGAACTTGATGTTCCGGTGTCTATACACTAATTTCAGAAAAGAAATAAAATTAAAGGAAATCTTTAGAAATAAAATATATCTAAATAATTTTATCTTAACATATTTACCTTATGTATATAAACATACGAGTATATACATTTTTTCTAAGTGAGCTTATAATAATGGCACTGAGGCATGAAACTGGCAGAGGAAGGATGAAAGTAGACTGAATGCTGTAGAAATGAGATCTCTCAGACGAATGTGTGGTAAAACCATGTATCATCGTGTGAAAAATGTTGAGATTCGTAAAGAATGCAAGGCTGATGTAAGCGTAGTGAGCAAGATTAAGAAAGGGACGCTTAGATGGTTTGGGCATGTAGAGCGAATTAATGAAGAAAGGAGTGTAAGGAGAATATATGAAGCGAATGTGAATGGAAGAAGAAGCCGAGGACGTCCAAGGAAGACGTGGCACGATCAAGTGAATCAAATACTTGAGTCGGGCCATGTCAGAAGTCGGAATAACAGAAGAGAATGTATGAGACGTTGTATGAAACTGAATGAAGCAAGAAGTGTATGCCAAGATCGAGTTGTTTGGCGGTCCGTCCTCTCTGCCTACCCCTGCAGGGAAACGGCGTGATGGTTAGTTAGTTAGAGCTTATAATATAAACCTATAATCAGTTTCTTGTAAAATGTATTTTTAGTTTTTTCTTAAAAAACACAAAAATTTTTCATCTTGTATATCTTTGGGAAGTTCGTTAAAACATTTTATGGCAGAATATGTGTAATGGTGTTAAGCTGTTGTTGTAATAAGTTTAAGGATTATTATTTGTCCTGTGGTTCTCGGCCTGGTGCCCAATGACTCTAATTTTAGATTTTCTTTATGGATTTGAAGTAATGATTTTTTTTGGTATATTGTATTTAAATCTAAGACTTTAAATTCGTTGAATAACTCACAGGTAGAAAGATAAGATGTTTTTTTTAGAATTATTTTAATCAGTATATATAATGAAACATAACTAACTATACATATGATTTAACGTTTTATGACAGTAATAAACCTGCCACTTAATAAAATACGAAAATCTGATAGTCAAATAAGTTTTCCATGTCTTAACACATGACATGTGTTATCTGTGCTCATACTAGTGCCTTGACTAAGTTTATCGATGCCTTTAGAAGGCGAAACAGCTGTTACGCATAAGAGTGACTATAACTGGAATTGAAAGTTTTACGAGTTAGAATAACAGCAATTATCAGTACAATTCATATAGATGAAAAAAAAACTGATGTTATGATTAAACCATCAAAATCATACATTTCGATCTCAGGAGAGCTGGCCCTTAATTTAATAAAACGTTAAATTATGCAGTGAACCAACACGTACTAGTTAAGTCATTTAAAAGTTAGTTAGTTAAGTAGATTCCTGTTCAGTGAATGGATTTCAGTGTTAATAAGATCTTTGTTCGTGTTAGGGAAATGGCACGCTGAATAAACGTTTGCCGCTTGCTTATCTGTGGCTATGAGCGAGCTTAAAAATGTTGTATCCAGTTGAATTAATTTCGTCTTAGCATTTTCGT
The DNA here is from genome assembly GCA_022606495.2 of Halesus radiatus. Taxonomy (NCBI): domain Eukaryota; kingdom Metazoa; phylum Arthropoda; class Insecta; order Trichoptera; family Limnephilidae; genus Halesus; species Halesus radiatus. The sequence goes on along the minus strand of JAHDVE020008601.1, from coordinate 15,989 downwards.
CTAAATATTTATAATTTAATCTTTTACATCAAAGGCAGTTTTCCACTGTTCGGTGAAACTTTGTAATGGACGCGCTTATTAAATCCAGAGAACTGGTGAGTCAGCATTTTAATTGAAAAAAAAAGTATTTTGTTAGTATTGCATAGTAATGTATTGTTTCTTTCAACATCCCCCTATTGGCTCAAAATAATGATTGATACTCTCAGTATCACCCTGGTGAGAGACTATCATTCAGAATCGAAACGTTGCTAGTTGCTTGAAATGACGGTCTCCATCTGAATGGCAATGCTCTTTCTAACCGCCCTCTTTCCCATCATCTCATTTCCCCCAGCTCCATAAAATACCCAAAATTCGGGAATGCAACTGTCTCCTGGAAGTTTTATTTTTATTTTTTATATTAACTCCACATAGATGGCACTAAGGAGAAAGATTTCCATATATTTTCCATTAATTCCCTAAGGGCCTATGTCATTTTCGAAGATGCTGTGTGAAGGGTATTTTTAAGGAAAGTAAAGAGGGGTAGTTCTGAGAAAGAAAAATTTATAAGAGGGAGGGCGTTTGGGTCTGGGGTTTAGTAAGTTCAGGAGTGGCGGATATATAAATGCGGTACGGTGCATAAGATGCGATGCAAGGCGATGGATCGAGAGAGGTGGCTGGAGAGATCAAGGGGTCTTCTTCAACCGGCCTCTCCGGATCTAGCCCACCGCAGCTCATGCTTAACCACAGTAAGACCTGGACAAACCTCACCCCATAAACCCGGGCACCCCTGCTAAGTCACCAAACGTAGCAAACCACTTGAGGTAATCCATGGCAGAGGTGTTGGTTATCCAATTAATGGTTCCCGGGGTGGCGGTATCCATACCCGCCTTCTGTTGGGACTGTGTTAAAATAACTCTCCTAAACTCTTGAAGTATTTAAAAAACCAACCGACAAAAGAAAACCACGCGTTTTAAGAACACAATGATCACGTCAATCCAGCTCAGAATAGTTAATCGAGGTTCAGAGTAGAGAAGTTAATTAATTCAATTCAATGCGTTTTTCCATCAATTTGTACCCTTACCCAGGGCGTGTTCGCATTACCATTTCCTCCCTTCTGATAGTGGTTTCCTTCCCTTGTCCTTTGCCGGAATAATGAATGATGACGTACTAGGATTAATTGTGCTTTCAGACAACGGGTCAATGATAATACAAGCTTCAACCGATGTCCTTAAATTGTCGGAGGTCCTTCCTACGATTCCTGAAGTGGTTCTCAAAGACGTAGTTGAATTATCGTCATTAATCTCGAGGCCCTCGTGTCAAGAACGGAAGGTATTTGGCGCTATTGCTATGCTCGGGAGAAATCATTTATTCAAAAGTTATACTAGTTAGATAAATACCAATTTTCAAGGCAAATACACCAAAAAGCAGAAGGTGTTACCAAAAATTATACAAAACGTTGGATATTTCGTGTTACGCAAAATAATTTTGAAGTCTTGAGAAGGTTTTTATTTCTTATCTATTGTATGTATGTTAATTTTGAAATAATTGAAATTTAAAGAACAAAGAAGTTATGTGAGGAAAGTCAGTATTTTTAACAGGTATTTCAATGGAAATCATTTCGAGAAATTTGCTTCTTAAATCCTCTTGGAACAACTGCAAAGTCGGAAGAAAAGACAAATGCGTTCCCCAGATATACGTTCAGCAAGTGATATGATAATTTCTACGATTGTTCTTATGTTCAACTGCTTGGTTGTGGATTGATTGACGACTTCTGTAGTTCATTCATCTGTAACATGGGTTTGTTTCTAGACTGAGGTTTATTTATTTCACCCCTTAAGAATAAACACCCCTTAAATAATACCTGGAAAAATTTAAAGAAATCCTTCACAATATTCATTCAATTATGCACTTCGTATTTTTTATGTAAAAAATCCATTCATTTATAATTATAAGATGGAGAATTATTCCATGTATTTCGATCGAACCAAAAATCACTTAATTCGGAAAATACGATAAACTCTTATGAATGGTGTTTCTAGAACCCAGCAAATAAAGTAATAAAATAAGGAAAACACAATAATTACGCCTATACTCGACGAAATAACGGTAGAATCCATGATTTAAGAAGTTATAAGGGATGAATAAAATATGAAGCGCTTCCTTTCCGAAATTGCTTCCTGCCTAATCGCGTTTTCATGTTTCGCCTCACAACCAAAGCAAAAAGTATATTTTTTGATTTATTACGTTATTTTTTCACTTGTTTTACATAACCACACACGAGTTATCAGACCACTTTAGCTGTCCGTGTGCCACTTCAGTTAATGTCCCTAAAAGTTTCGCAGTGAAATGGATATGTATCCACTATCTAAATAATGACCCACAATCAATTACAGTTACACTGGTCGTCATTTACATTGTTCGTTTATGTTATGAGGAAAGCTTTCAGAAATTCACTTACTAAATTAAAATGCTTTGTCTCAACGTGTAAATAATACAAGGCACGGAATTTGTTTTGTCCCATTGCGTGGTTTGTTGTTTGTTCCTATATTTTATTTGTACTCTATATGAATGTAAATGTGCTCATCGAATGAAACTTTCTAAAGATTTCAAAACGCAACAAGTTGTTTATGTAAGTTTTTTTGTGAAATGCGAAACCATTTAGTTTTATTAAAAGTTGTTCAACCTCAATGAAAAATCAATCTTCCAATTTCCAAGGAGAAAAAAGGCTTAGTTACGATTAAAGAAATTGACTAACGGTGAAGAATTTTAATATTAACGACGAATGAAGTTGAAATAAAAGTATTATTAGTGAACCTGTTGCTTTCTAGCTATTTTCGATTTTATGTTTGGCTGAGTTTATTTTAACGACCCTTCTACATCAAATAACGGGATGATACATTATTACTAATGAAACAGACATTTTGTTAGTTTGATCTTACTACAACAATCACACGGTGAGCTCTGACATCATGAAATCGCACACCTTTTCTGTACGGAATACAATACTCAATATTTTGCGTCATTTACATTTTTGAGTTACGAAGCTTTAAAATATCGCTGAAAATTTTAATTAAAAAAAAAAATTCAAACAGAAAAAAAGCATGCCGGCAAGCCGGGTATTAAGTAGCATGAAAAATGTAAGCATTTTAAATACCTACTGATGTAGACACTGCAAAATTTGTAGCAAAACATATATATATATATTTTTTTGTCTTGTTTTCAATTATTAAAATAACAGAGATAATCTAGTGAGGGGGGCTCCTCACATGTACAATGAAATAATGAATTTATAAATACGCCTGGGTCTTTGAGCACAGAAACACTATTGTGAAAAATACATAAAAATACAGATGTACCCGAGAATTTTAGTAGTGTTATATTTACAAAAATAGTCACATAGAATATGACGTAACCCTAGCAGAAGTTATTTAACAAAATCATCTAAGATTGGAGTCATTCAGAAGCGTTCCATTTTTCGCAGGATATATGCTAACTTTTTGAGCTGTTTAACTCGGAAATCAAGTATTCGAGAGAATTCTCAGAATCTCGGACACAGAATCTCGGAGTAAACTCTGGATTGCGGGTAAATAAAATTACGCAGTACCTCCACGGATCCGGCATCCCCGATCTAATATAAAATGAGTCCGGAGTTTAAGTTAAGAGGCCAAGGAGAATTGGAAGGTAATTATTTATTATTCGTTACGGGTTCGGTTAATAAAACACTGAAAAGACACCGATGCTTTTAAATTCATTAAAATTCCCATTTGGGAAATGTTCTAAGGTTTAAGGAAGGTGCGGAGAAGAGGGAGAAGAGGATGTTGGGAAGCACCTGGCTATTTAGAGCTGGAAACATTAATGTTAATGGAAAATAATTGTCTTAATAGTACAATTGAAGATTATATTTTGTCCCGGTATGAAAGAGGATCTGGGTTCGAGTCCCAGTTGCGACCGTTACCTATTTATTTTATGTGTCTTTTTCTATTTCATATTTCATTGAGATTAGTAAACATTATGTTCTTCAATGATTAAGTACCACAATTTAATGGTTATAAGCTTTAATGAGTTATTCCAACACATTGAATTGAACATAAATATCTATTTAAAAGCGATATGTGAAAGTATTACAAATAACAAGCATGTTGAAATAGACCCATCCACATTATAGACAAGTTATATTATCAGAAAATGGTCGTAAAAAGCCAGGGTCAACCATAATTCGTATGGGCTATATGATTCTACCACACCCTCTGTCATTTATAACTTTTTTTTTGTATAAGGCAATTCACCCTAAGGAGAGTGCTATGTTATAACTTATTTGTGAATAGAGCTGTTCTTAGGCAGTTCAAGATGGAGGGCAAACATTATACTCGTATTCTCGTACGTTTGCAATTTTGTTAAAAGTGTTTCAATCTTTGGTGTACAATCGCGATAGTTTAGAATAGTGTTACACCAACTAAACAGAAAGAAAATACATCTTTATTGCATTGCTTTTATAAGTACACTTATTTATGGGTATTCTTGGCACCTTAGCAGTTATTATTATATGTCGCGAGAACGCGACGAAAAGTGGCCACCTCAAGATACCGTCCGCAGATTAAGACAGAAATCCTTTGCACAAACATAAACAAAATAGGTATATTTAAAATTTTAAATATCCTAACTCGCCCCAAAGAGCCTGCATCCATGCAAACGTTCTCAATCTCAAACTACCAACTAACAAGGACTTAGACTTGGCCGTTTTTCTTTGAATGCTCACGATATAATATTTTTGAGTATGTTCACAATGATGACATGTTTTTATTAACGACGAAAACATTACTTTTGCGTACTTCCTTAAATTTCATTTTTTTTATATCAATTTATTTTTTCCAAATTCTATACAAAATATTCTGATAAAGTCCCGTTAAACTGATAACGTTATATGATTCTTAGTAACGGTCTACATTTAAATTTAATATTACAAAATTTTTATTTAATTTTTCTAATGAAAAAATTAAGGTTTTCGAAAATAAAATGAAAGGGTAGAAAAAAAAATAGGGAAAATGTAAAATAAAAAGTCTACAAAATAACGATAAAAATCTGAAAAAACGAAAGACAAGAAAAAAAAAAGATTAGTAAAAAAAAATCCTTTTCAGATAACCCATTTTTCAGCATACATCTTCTGAAAATTTGTTCACATTTTTTCATTAAACTTGGTAACATGTTTTAACAATTTTTGGGACATAGTATTCTTAGGTTCTTTGACCGTATTTATTTAAGTATCTGGGATTTTCAAGTCTGTCGTTTGCAGTTAGTCTTGTGTTATGAGCACGCACCACTATTTTGTTATTTTCAAATTGATATGTTTGCTGACTAACAATTTGAACCATAATATACCATGAATAGATAATAAGTTTACAGAATCGCATAGTAGTAATTTAGGTACATCATATCTTTGTTTATATTTAGGTTTATTTTACCTACCTATTAATATATTTTCTGTGAAGCATATTCTTAATAAATTATGGAAAACCATAAATTCAAAAAATTAATAAATTAGGTAACCTACATATGGCTTGACTACTTTTTTCCTCATGCATGTATTTTTTTTAAAAAGATGATATTAGGTTTGTACTAATAGTTATAATCCTCGCCTCTCATCGCGCGTGCTCGGTCTAGTGGTTTAGAAAGGAATTAAAATACTTATTTAATTAAAATATGAGAAACCTACTTTTATTTCTTATTTTTAGACTTCTTTTGGCTTAATATATCACATTTCTTATCATAAAATTTTATTTTAAACGAGGAAATAACAGTTTTTTTTTCATTTTTGAGCAAAAAGGAATAAAATCATATGTAGGTTACAGGAGCTGGAGGTATTGTCATTTTAGAATATTTGCTACCACTTTGGAACGTATTGCAAATATACTATGAACGTGGTGACCAAGGGTAGCGTATAACGTTACTTTGGGAGGTGATTCATGATAGTTCAAGTACAATTTTTTCGAAATTGTAACGCTTTAAGGTAGTTTTCATGTAATACTGTTTATTTGTTTGAATGGAAAAAAATCATCTTCCATGGAAAAACCTTTTTGTTAGGGAAAATAAAAACGGAATTTCTAAAACGTAGTTTATCGCTTTTACTTGTGAGGCATCACCTCCTGAAGTTACTGAACTTTGCCTCCGGACAACCTGTAAAATAACATCTTATTGCCAAAGAATTAAACACAATAACGAATAAAATAATCCAATGCGGTGATTATTTTTCTTCTTACTATATATATATATACAGTTTGTCAAAATAAATAAGGTAATAATGGAGGTCGCTGCGATTACTTAAATGATTTTAAAGGCAATACAAAGATGGTTGAAAGCAAAAATGATTAAAATAAAAAATTAAAAAGTCATATTAAATTTGGTTCAAGTAATTTCCCATCATTATAAAAAAACGGTCTTCCAAAATTATTGATAATTCCCGTAAGGGTGATGATTCTGCACCATATTCCAAGGAAATTTAATATTTGTTATTTTCAAACACTTAACGAGATAATTGTATGGAAAAGTTTTTTTTTGCATTTTTGAAATACACGTCTCACGTAAGCTTAGTAGATATTTAATTAAAATATATTTTTTTAACTCTACGGAAGAAGCGCGCACTTTCAGTTTTAAAAAAAGTTAACAAAAATTGAGATATGTCATTTTTCCCATCCAGTCAACGTACCATATTTGAAAGTCAAAGATAACCTTACATTTGAATCTATAACAAAAATGTTCTAAAATTAGTGATACTTGGTATTGCCAGAGTAATGAAAAGATTTAGTTCCATTTTATTAAATTTCAAGATTTTGCTGACACACTATATCTATACATCAATCCATAAAGTAATAGCTGCGAATATGACCCCTATCATCCCCTACCCCACTGTCCAATACATCAATCAGGGTCGCATGAAGCAGTGAGGTAATGCCATCATTATGTATGTTGATTGCAGGAGTCCAGATTGCCTACTGCGCCATTATCGGCACGCAACTCTTCATGGTGGGTCTGAGTGCACTGCTGTTCTACGGGATTTACAAGGTAAGGGTCAATACCGATAGCTTTTATAAAATTTTGAAGGTTACCCATACTATTTTACAATTTTAACTGTTTTTATTGTGGATCAAAGTTATGAATCGCAAATAAATCCAAAGTGAAGCTATGTTATTCCAACATAATTTTTTTTCAAACGTATAACATTTTAACAATCTTACTTACTCATTTAGTTGTGGTCATTATTTCTTTCGCTTGATCCAATTTCATATTAACTTATAATCATATAGATATGAGGTTCTCGTAAGGGTAGTTTTTAAATCTCAATTTGTGAAGAAATGGACTTGCGCAAATGACTAATTAAGGTGACGATATTTGTTCCTGGTGCAGCTATAATAAGTCTAGAACGTGAAGTACTGGCGTGATGAGATTGTACTGTTTTCGATTGCTGGAATTTATAACTCAGCGCAAATATTTGAAACCCGCTTTGTAATTTCTATTGTCATCTACAGAAGTGTGGTATCAGCATAAAATATTCTTGTCTTAGTTTTCTTGACAGTCAAGTGAATATTTCATAGCTTTATAAAACGTGATGGAAATGACCTTGGTAGCTTAAATTAGTTAGCTGTGAGAATTTCACAACGCTACAGCTTATCGTTCGAGAATTTTTGCTGCTGCAAACAAACTGATTTCTGCTTTATAGTCTAGACTAAATTTATTAAAAAAAAAAGTATATAATGTTTTAATTGTTTCCATGTGCAATGGTGAAGTTTTAATGATCAAACTTTAACATTTTTTCAACTTTTTAAAACTTTTACTTTAACAGTTCCATGAAATTACATTCAATTTTAAATGTACTGCCAGTGAATTTTGTAGGAATCATCGATACTGTTTAAATTTACATTTGTCTGCCACAATTTGACTACTTTTGCGAAGGGTTTTAATCAATTTTCGCCGTCTGGATATCGCCTTTTCCGCCATGAAAGTAAATAATACAACACGGATAACCATAATATATTTTATGCCCCACAATAAAATAACAAAATACATCTATTTGCTTCGTTTAAGAACGCGAATAAAATGTATTATGATGAAAGACGTTTAGTACGCAATAAAAACAGGGTAAAAGTCTCCCATGAAAAAAGATGGCAATGAAAAAATACGAATATCGTAGTAAAATAAAGTTAAAAGCCATGTATCTACTTAATTAAAAATAAGGGGTGGCTGAGATTCTGGTTGGTAAGACGCTCGACTGGTTGTCGTATCGATTTCGAATCACACAGCGTGTACTAACTTACTTCCTTTACATGTTATTATTTGGGATTTTCTTAAGGGATACTCTGGGTGACTGATGCAATGCTTCACTGGGAAGAGTGTCGGAAGCAGGAAGTCGCTTTGCACTGCTCTGGAGGGACTGCCTTGGTTTCGTGGCTACAGTCTATTCTGGATATAATATGTTTTTGTGTTTCTTGTTTATTTATTTATAGGTTTGTTGATGCACTCCCGCATTCCATCTTGGATTACTCCAGTTATCGACAGAAGGAGCCACTAAGGGCTATACTTTGTCGTCGTCAGTATCTATACTAACCAATTTGATGTACGTTTGTGACTAACCTCCTTCTATACGAAAGCTGTGCAGGGACACTTGAGGGTTTAGAGTCCTATAAAAATTATAGATTCGTTTAATTAAAAAAAATAGAGCCCTTGACGTGTACCCTGAAGGAGTAACCGTAAGTTACTTATACCGGGGTGGGAATGTGGTGGGTAGCCTAAACTTATCATTTGGGAGGCGGGTATGGCTGCTGCCGGTTGGGAGCCATTCATTGGATGACCAACACGTCTGCCATAGGTCACCCAGGTTTGTCGTCTTGGCGGCGGATACATCTGCCCACCGACTGCGTGGGCGACTGGATCGGAAGAGACCGGTTGAAGGAGACCTCTTGACCTTTCCAGCCAGTGTCTGTCGACCCATCGCATAGCCTTGCCCCGCAGCGGGAGGGGTAGATGAATACGTTTGTCACTTCTGGACACACCGACCACTACATTCCTACCCAACCGTCATAACATTTTTCTTTCCACTCCTTACTTTCCTTAAAAATGCCCTCCGCACACCACAAAATGACGACATAGACCCCGAGGGAAATTAGTTTCATCAGGGCCTCCTGTATGGAGTTAATGTTAAAAAAAGGATTACGTAAAATTTATTTTGATACCTTCGTCGTATATTTATCTAAAGGATTTGTGAATAAAAATGTCCTCATGAACCCACGAAAAGCCATGAATGTATTGTTATTTTAAATCAGTATACAGAACTTTATTATAATTCCCAACAAGAAAGTTGTGCGAAAAAATATGATTCCAAATAAAGACACCTGCTGGTTATTTGAATATTTTTATAGCGAATTCTGGGTAGGATTGAAAGAGGTTGGAATACTTGAGTTTTTACGTGAGATTTTGAAGTTTTATACTACGCTCAAGAACATAAAGTTTACGAGACGAATAAAAACAAACTAATAAACAAAAGAAACTTTGTGCATCTTTCTTGAATATGAAAACTTTATTAAAAACACCACGTGAATTCAAAATTTGGTAATAAAATCGTCCGCTTTCAGGACATTTCTTTTTCTGTATCTGATTGAAATATATCTGGTTATAACCCATAGTCACACTGATAGCCAGTAGCCTTTCATTTTTATGGAGATCATATTATCCATAGGCGTGCATTGCTCAATTACCAAAGGCAGACTGTGTGTAGGTTTTCAAGTTGGAGTATGAATTTTGCCTAGAATATTTGAAAATGCCCATTGTACATCTTCTACCTATTGTTGTAGTCAACTGAATAAATGAATGACTAGTTCCTTACCAAGTTTTTGAAAAAAATGCATTTTTATTAGATATTTGTCGCATTAAAAAAAAAGGGACAGCTTTTCAGCCTTTGTGGGCTGCGCGTCACTGGTTTTGTTAACGTTTTTTGTGCCTTAAATTAATAGCAATTACTTTGTTTAAAACCACTATATTTAATATGTAAATAACTACACGTTTTAGAAGCAAAGATCCCCTCATAAGGATAAACAATATTTTTTGTTTTTGTTTTATTTATGTGTAACGTTTATTTTTTTATTTTGCACTGTCTTGATTTTCTATCAAAACTATTTTGTTGGTTTCAGATAATTTTAAACCTCAATTATTTGGGGGCTAACAGTGATGTAAAAAAAAGTTTTACCCCGTCTGCTTTGAAAATGTAATGTTGTATAAAATAAAAAGAAAAAAAAATAAAACAATCATAATTGTGGACTTTAAATTAAAAATTGAAATTACATTAAAAACGACCAATTTACGTTGGAACACAAATTTGCCGTACACAATTTAAAATATCGACCCGAAAAAACGTTTTTTTTAATGTTTTATTTTTATATTTTTATTTACGTAATCACATTTACATAGCAAATATGAAATTTAAAAAAGAAATACAATTAAGCAGCAAATAATTTTCTAAATTGCTTCTAAAATTATGAAAATTGATTTTTTTTTCATTCCAAATACTTCATAATTTAAAACAAAATTAAAAAAAATACTTCCCATCGGTACTAGATATTTACTAAACCTTTAATTTAAAAAAAAAAAATATCTTTCAATTTGAAAGGGTATTTTGGCCTCAAATCTGAAATTAAGTTATGTATGAAACAGGCAGCACAGCCGTTCCTCTTAATAGCACTAAGAAGTAGAAGTTTCTATTTTATGGAAGATAATGACATAATAAGGGAATGATGCGGTGCTGATCAATGTTTCAAAACAATAATGTCTGTTGGTGGCTGTTACCTGTGCTAGACATAAAAAAAGACAGACTTAACACACAAATAGAAAAGAAAAGTCAGACCTTTGTTAGGAAAACCAGTGATTGATTGGATATAATTGTTCCGACCTTATGAACTCCCATACTAACCAGACTCTTCAATATTATCCAAAAGAGTTTTTGTACCACGAAGGCCAATAGTTTATTAAATGTATCAAGGTTAATTATACGTCTATTTCTAGTTGAACAAAGTTGTAATAACCGTTTTAGTGCCAATATATCAAGTTACTCTTAAAAGTTTCTTAATGGTTAAGGTTATGTTTAAACTTTTGGCATAAATAAAAAGTGTTATCGATTTGTGAAACTTGGGAAAACAGAGATATTTTTAAAGAGTTAAATGGGATTAAAAAAAGTTTTATCATCAAAAAGGTTTTAAAATTTTTGCTATTAAATTTATGGTTTGAAGTAGCAAAATCATGTGGTTAAAATTTTTATAAACTAAAGCGATTAAAAATAATGAGATAACCACAGAAAAAAATTCACAAAACATTTTTTTTGTTTACTTACTGTACATTGGTTACTGTAGCATAGTAACGAACTAACTAACTAACCATCACGCCGTTTCCCCGAAGGGGTAGGCAGATAACTCGATCTTGACATACACTTCTTGCTTCATTCATATTCATAAATCGTCTATACCTTCTCTTCTATTATTACGACTTCTGACATGGCCCGACTAAAGTATTTGATTCACTTAATCGTGCCATGTCTTCCTTGGGCGTCCCCGGCTTCTTCTTCCATTCACATTCGCGTCATATATTCTTCTTACACTCCTTTCTTCGTTCATTCGCTCTACATGCCCAAACCATCAAAGCGTCCCTTTCTTAATCTTACTCATTACGCTTACATCAGCCTTGCATTCTTTACGAATCTCAATATTTTTCACACGAGCATAGCCTCGTAAGAAGATAGAAAAATATTCATATAACCCTTGATAAAATAACTATATAGAAATATTAACTGGATTCTGAATGATGCAATATTAAGTAAATTAATATTTTTTATAAATCTGGATTTTCTATGTGTTATTTTCCTTTATTTTTTAAATGATATATTAAACTGCTAGATAGCTCTTAATAAACACATAAAAAAATAAATTTAAGATACATAAATTTAGGTACAGGTAGATGAAGAATAAGTTAAAGATGTTGCCGGTAACCCAGGCGTTACATAAAAAAATACTAACTATCAGCGGAATTCGATCTTTTGACATTCTCAATGCGTGCACAATCCATCTCAGTTGCAACTCGTTCGATGTTTAGCTCATCTCGAATCGTCAAGTTTCTTATTAAATCCCATTTGTAACTCCTAACACTACTCTCAAAAATCCCATTTTGGCAGCTTGGGTCCTGGAACGTGTTGGCTTGATCAGCATCCAGATCTGGTGATCATAAAAAAATGCACTAAATAAAAATAAAAATACATACGAAAATACCAAAAAAAACAACACAAAAATAAAAAAAAACTTTAAATATTTTTTTAAAGCACCAAATATATATGGAAAAAATACTTTTCACGCATAAAAAACATGGTGTATAAAAAGAAGAAAAAAATAGGGACTAAAACGTAATTTTAGTAGTACATTATGAGCCATATAAACCTACTTGCTAAAGCAAGATGATTTATGTAGGTATAGATGACAAATAAATATTTTTTTAATATTATTACTTTAATCATATTTAGCTATTGACATTTTTGTCACAAATACTTAAACGGCACTTTACAACTGCCGCATGACCATCATAGATTTTTTTTATACCTGTCTTAAGACCTCTTTATTAAAAGATTTAAAGAGCTTTTAATCCAAATTTAAAAACTTTTGACTTATAAATAAATAATTGCTGACAATTAAAAGTAACGTATAAAGGTCTATTCACATTTACCAGTACCGCACAGAGTAGAACGGTACAGTACAGGCACAGCACAGAAGCGAGGATTCACGTTACACCATACAGCACAGCACACACACAGCACGGACGTGAGTACGGCTGTCAACTGAACTACCAACTGATGCGTTGGCGTACGTCGCAACATTTAAAAACCCAATGTCTTTGAAATACTTATACACATACAGAATTCGCAGCATCCTTGAGTTCGGTTCTGCAGTTTGGAGTCCAATATAAGAAATTCACAAAATAAGGATCGAATCAGTTCAAACGAGACTAACCGGACTCTCCACATTGCTTACCGACTATAAAAAAAAACGTCTAGAATATTTCAAATTAGAAAAATTAAATGAACCTCGTGAGAAAAATTGCATTAAATTTCTTTTCAAAATTATAAATAACAATAATCTTCCCTCTCGGTCGCAATCAAAATTAATATCAACCACCATCTAAGACACCCCGAAATATTCCATATTCGTTTTCAAAGAACTTACCTAACCTTCTCCCAACCTCTTGTGCGAATGCGTCGACTATACAACATCCACTGTAGTGGTAGAATTCCGAACATATTTGGGGATAGCTTCCAACTATACAAAATTTCTCGAATCTCTTATTTTCACTTAATTTCACTTGACCCAAACGTTGTTTTCTCTTGTTACTTTTTGTTGTTTATATTTGCAAATTACTATTTTGTTTACATGTTATTGTATACTGTACGGTGGGTATTTATTATTTTCTCTTTTCTATGCATTTTTTTATGTTAACCCCTGTCTGTTGTGTACATAATAAATAAAAAATTTAAAAGAAATATGTTAGAGGATATCATTATCCTATACCCGTATAATTTTTTCTTTTATAACCTAAATTCCCTGACCATTTCAATCAATTTATCGTTTTCCATCTTTTCGGTTTTAGAAATATCTGCTGGTGGCGTCTGCGCCTGTGCAGACGCCACCAGCACGCCAAAATATTCTCTCCGACAATCCCGGCTGGTGCTGGCCCGTGCATGCGTGGATACGTAACGCAGACAATGTAGGCAAGTAATGTTGTCGAGTCTTTTCTGTACTGTTCTGCACTGCGCGGTGCTGGTAAATGTGAATAGACTTTTACTCCTGCACTACTACATCTCAACTTAGTTTAGTTTATATTAGGTTTCATATCTGAAGGATAAAAAAAATCTTACAGCTGGTTATAGTTCTCATGAATAATTCGCATTATTTTTTTGCGAAAAGTGATGTTATTTTTCGGAGTAGTTAGTGTTATTATTTGTTCTAGTCGCGTTATTTTTGGGAAAATGGAAAAACGGTATTATATTGCACTACAAGTGGTGTTATGTTCCTTTTTTGGTATTTTCCAACCAAAATGCTGCATGTATGTAAATAAAAAAATACATTGGTGATTTTTATTACACAACTTTTTATTTTTATAAATTAAAAAACAAACAAAAAAAAAACGTACGCCTTATTTTCGACATGTAGTTAGCTGCGTTCGATATAATGCTATTCAACATAGTCTCACCTATAGACAAGCAAATATTTATAACGTACAATATAACTTTTTTATTTTAAATTAGTAGTATATCGCGTGATAAATACGAAAATTTGCAGTACCCATAAATTACGAATTTCGTATTATTCACGTAAAAATCACAAAATTGGCGAAATTTTTCACTCATGATGAATAACTTTGGTAGTTGTAAATATTTTATTTATTTTGTTTGGAAAACCAACAGTTTACAATAATTAGTATGTATGGCAAATATATTTGAAAAAGGAATAGGTTTTCACTTAAGTAGGTAAGTTTTCAGTAAGTAAGTATATAAATATCTTTCCGGATAAAGAACATAAATTCATTCAATGAACCGCTGTGATTTTTTTGTAAAAATAAGAAAATGTAACATGGTACTTCCGCATCTAACCGTAGGTATTAAAAAGAAATTGTCTCAAAAATAATAAGTCGACTTCTATACGAGTATATATTTACATATAGAGTAGAGTATCCCGGGCGGTGGTTGTTTATATGTTTTATATACATACAATTTTACAGTTTTATTTCGAGCTGGATGAAATTTTGCAAACTTGGTCTCGAAAACAAGCGGAAGATCACTGTCCACATGAAATTTCGAAAAACCTCCCCTCACACCTTTCCCACATCTTAAAGCAGAATTTTGGTACTGCGAAATTTTGCACACTCGACGTTCAAAATCAGAGGAAAATTACTCTTAGGAATAACACATCACAACTTGAAGTCTTTACTATAAACCATCCATAACCCCGGGCAATGTCGGACTTCAGCTAGCATAATATATATATGGAAGTTTCAATATGTTTGTTCGTTATTGATGTATTATTTTTCAAATGTGTTCCATCATTGATGTATTATTTCTTATCATTTTCTCGTTGGGATTCATCTCGCGTGACATCGCTGTACCAATCTCTTTCGTGAAATCGAGTAATGTTTTACTTCTTGATTGTGTCACGTGTCACCTATCTTGATTGCGTCATTTGTCGCAACATCTTTATACGACAATCGTTTTTCCAATACGCGAGATGTTTGCTGGTTTTATTGATATCTGAAGATGAGCTGTTCTATTTTAAGAGACTATCTTAAATACATTAACAACAAATTCTAGAACTCGGATCTTAGAATGAGTCCCATTTTCTGGAGGGTGTGATTATCGCAGCCTGATTTTGTGAGGCGTAAGGAATGACATAGGGAAAGGGAATAAAACGTGAAAGGGTGACAATATGGATTTTCAGATCTGGTTACTAAACGAAGCTAGAGGCGTTTCCCGAAACTTTTTTTTTTGTTTGTCTCAGGAATCCTTTAAATATATTTCCAAATGCGTACCGGTCATTTGAACAATTATGGTTAACATGCGAACATGTCGATTTTAAGACTTATTTTTGTTAATTGATATACTAAAGTTTTTAAGACAAGATTTTTTGTGCATAGCGCAAAGAGTAACAATTATTTTTATAAACAATAATTATTAGCCTGAAACACTCATCCAAATTGAAAAAACTTTCCGAGAAAAGATAAATGTCGCCGACAGGACTCGAACCTGCACCCTTCTGATCAGAATAATAATAATAATTATTGTTTATAAAAATATTTATTTTTGCAATCAACAGCTCAATTTTAAAATAATTTACTATTTTTTGTGTTTCCTCCTTCCTGCAACTGGGAAATTTTCAAGACCACTCCCATTCCCTTCTCTTCCTCAATTTTCGAAGAGCACACACAATTACTGCTATGTAGGG